>BMAO01034415.1:0-21850 GCA_019973975.1 Trichonephila clavata | reverse complement strand
TTATGTACTATCATCAATCACTTTTTACTTCAAACGGGTGGTCATCTTTAATGGAAATTCCTCGAAGTTTTAGGTTTATTTTGACCAAGTGGAATCTTAGGCAGTATTTGAAGGATTAGATTTTTCACGTTGAAGATTACAGAATTTGTTTTTACCCAGTTATCTTCAAATTTTAAGACAGATGAAACTGTGATACTATTTCTTTGTGATGAACATTAAATAACAAAATACTAAAATACATCAAAATGCATTTTTTAAAGTAAAATACACATGGGTAGGTATCTCAAATTTCATGAAGCAGACCAATAGTATTTTTTTGTAAAAAGGTTGACAAAATAGAAAAATAAAATCTCTTTTACCAGATTTGTTTTCATGTATCTTTAATAAAATTTAAAATACGCGTAAAAATATAGTTTAGAGTAATACTGATTGACAGTTTTAAAATCTTCAAGGAAAAATTCAAAGAAGATAAATATTTTCTTTTGATAAATGAAATTTCATTTTTTGATAACTTATTTTGAAGCATTTATAGGGGATATGCTGTTTCTCCAACTCGCTAATCCATGTTTCTATTTTTTACATAAAATAGTTTGGGATTTTTTGTAAAATAAGAAAAAAAATTAAAAAATAAATGTTTAGCCGTTTTTAAGAAGTATGGGAAACGTTTTGAATATTATCATTGCTGAAATGTTTTAATTCCAGAAGAAAAAAATAATTTTGCATGGTTCATATTATATTCAATTACGTGTCTACATTTTTTATTTCACAGGAGAAACAAGTAAAATTGCTCATTTGAAGGTCATTTTTTTATGTTGGTCAGAAATGTACATATTTTTAAAATTAATGAGAATGACGATATATGCGCAAAGATATGGATTTGAAATATGTTTATAAAAATTGAACATATTTAAGAGGGGAATTATAAATACAATCAAAGAAATCTTGATGCAACTCTAAGCCATGAGAGTAATGTATTTTTACTGTGCGTAGCTATTATTTTCCTTTCAAAATGAGAAAAAATGTCGTCTAATACAGTTAAAATATTCTGGTTGTGCTTCATAAAAAATGTTATTTGTAAATAAAGGAACTTTCCATTTGACTATGAATAGTTCTCCCTCCTTAAATATGTATTTGAAATAAAATCAAAGAATGAGAAATGAAACTTTTCTCTACACACTTAATAGAAAACTAAGAGGAATTTTTACAAACTGTGTACAATTTTAAGGATTCATACGTTGGTCTTTTTTTTATTTAATTAACATATTTTACATTTTCTTATTGTAAAAAATATTAATTTTAATTCAATGGTTTATTTTTCACGTATTATTTTCAGAACTTGTTTGAAAAATTAGTGAGATATAATTTTCGAACTAATATACGATAAATAATACATATATGTAAAGAAAATGACAGACAATTAAATATTGACATTAAAACATATTTTATATGGAGAGCATTTTACATTAATTGAAAAAGGTAAATAAATAGAGACATTACTTGTTTACAAATATTCTTAATTGAAATTTGAGATATTTGGGCTGCTTTTGAATTGCAATATATCTGAATTTGCAAAACTTATTAAAAATTAAAATAATTTTATTTCATGAAACGTTATTTTTTATAGTTCTGTACTTCCCTAATAATTTTTTCATCATATATGTATTAAAACCATTTTTATCATTTGTTCATATGTATATCATAATTTTGCTCTTTATTGCACAATGAACACTTTTCAGACTTTCATACATAGCAATAATTTTTTGAGATGAAATACAAAACATATTAAAGTTGCATCCAAGCGCTTAAGGTATCCGACTACTTGCACATTTAAAAAAAATGGAGATATGGGAATTTTTTTGTGATTTTTATATCTGTTTTGTACATTTAAGAAAATATGCTAAAATTAGGGAGAGAAAAATAATTATTATTACTAAAATGGTAAAATTGGTCAAAATTTAGAAAAATAACAAAGCGGGGCCATTTTTACCAAAAGTTTATGAAAATTTTTAAATTTTTCTATTCTGATGTGTTGCTATGTTATTCATTTTTGAAATGATTTAGGATAAGATATTTTAATTTTTACAAAAACTAAAGCACTTTTTCTTAGTTTTTATATGAAATTACTTAAAAAAAAACAGTGATTATATTCACATAATGGACTGTAAATTTTGTAATAAAACAGTGATGGATAAATATGAAGTTGAAACACTTCTACTATTATACAGAAAACACAAAAAATTTCAGTAGTTATTTTCAAACTGTTTTAGCAATCGCTGTCTCCGTTTGAGCATTTTCAAAAACACATATTTCGAGTAAAACGCGCTTTAAAGTATGACATCTGCTTAAAGTAAAGCACCTGCTTTTAATAAAACACTTGTAGTTTTGGTTCTAGTGAACGGAGATTAAATAAACTTGGTACTTTTATAAATCTAATAAGATGGACTGAAATATACAAGGGGTGATCAAATGAAAAGGTACGAAATGACATAAAAATGAAACAGTTAAATATTTGCATATTCCGCAAGGAGAAAGTAGAGACATCTCGGATGCCATTGGAGACTCTGACTGGGATAGATCATGCGCGGGTGCCCGCATGCGCAGAGAGCAAAGGCTCTTATAAAAAGCGGCGTCCAAATGATGCGAGCAGAGAATTACTCGAGCACAGAAAAGCATTAACTCGATGTGTACTGTGAGACACTCCGACGCCTACGCAGGTCCATCAAGAACAAAAGACCGGGGCTGCTCACGGAGGGTGTGGTTCTGTCCATGATAACGCGCGTCCACACGTCTCCAGAGTCACACAAATGGAACTGGACAAGTTCCAATGGGAGACGTTGGACCATCCGTCCTACAGTCCGGACATGCACCCTGCGATTTCCATGTGTTTGGTCCACTGAAGAAACACCTGAAAGGAAAGCGCTTCAACTCGGACGACGTACTCAAGGACACTGTGGACGTCACAGCACAGGAATTCTGGGAACAAGGAATCCTGCGGCTTGTTCATCAGTGGGATCGTTGTGCTCAGGCCTATGGTGTATATTTTGAATAAAGTCTATATTTGTAGCCACCGTGTCGTTTCGTACCTTTTCATTTGATCACCCCTTGTATAATATAAATTAATATAAATTTTGCAATAATTAATGTAGTGATAACTGATTTCATAAAAATATATGGACTTAAGAAAATGTTAAGCTTTGGAAAAACAAATAATTAAAGGAGAAATTCCTTCTATATGTAAATAAAGATTTTTATGTTCCGTAATGAAAAGAATAAAGTTCCTGAGAAAAGAAATGCAAACTAGATGGCACAATGCTCCTGCTTTTCAATATTATCGTTTCAAAATGGCTTTACCTCAAGAACAAGTGCAAGTAGTAGTACAGTTAATCGAATTTAAATCTGCAACACATGTACAATGTAAATGGGGCACCATCATATTGGAGCTTGGAAGTGAGAAAAATTTTCCCGAGTGAGGGTTGGAAAGAGGAACCCAGATCTATAGATATAACACTTTTGGACTTCTTCTTCTAGGAATATGTGGAAAACATTATTTTCCAATCCTCAATTAGGAACACTAATGTAATGGAAAGTCGAATTATACACTAGCTTTATCCAGATTGTTGATATTATCATGCTTCATAGAATGTGGCTAAAAATCTCGTATAGACTCGATGTTGCACGCAACTATGTTGCACATCTTTTTTGTTTTTGTTTTTGTAATTAATATTTGAATGTGTAGTCATACTTCGCGGACACCCTTTACATATTTTAGTTTCCCTTGGGTTGAATAATTGTCTTAAATGCTCTTTAGAGTTCTGATAAAATACATATACTGCTTTGTTATCATTTTTAATATGAAAGAGATTCAACAATTTCTTGGTTGAAGTAATGTTGACGGTTTAAAAACATTTAGTTATATCATGTTATCGTCTACATTTTGAATGTCTGAGTAAAATCCAATTCTTAAATACTACAATCCAGTCTATTATTATTTTTTTTATTTGCAGAATATTATACAGTCGAGTGTTTGATAAGAAATATCTTGGATTCGAAAAAAAAAAAAAAAACTGATGGAAGTTTATGTCGCAATAAAGTTCATGAAATAAAAATTCGAAAATTTTCGATATAAATGATCCTAGGGACATTTTGTTACATAAACTTATTTAAAATGGAATTATAAATGCATATGAAAAATACAATATTGTTCGAAACGCCTTAATAAGCATTAGTAACAGAAAAAGAAACCCTTAATTAATTAACGGACTCAATTTCTGTTTTATTATAGTTATTGTCATTATATTACAGAACTCATTAAAGAGTCAATCAAATGCTGCAAATCTGACTATGTTACGAATGTATTTAAATATTAAGAAATCTAAATACCCTAAAATTGTGAGTTTTGCCAAAAATTGTCATTTTTTTATGATTTTATTTTATAGACCATCTTATTAGCTTTAGAAAAATGCAAAGTTTATTTGGTTCTCACTAGAACAAAAACTACAAGTGTTTAAGCAAGATATGTCATACTTTAAAAATGCGCTTTACTCGAAATGTGTTTCTTAAAAATGCTCAAACAGGGCCAGCGATTGCAAAAAAGGTTTGAAAATAATTAACTGAAACTTTTGTGTATGTTCTGTATAATAGTAGAAGTGTTTTAACCTCCAGATTTATCAATCACTGTTTTATTACAAAATTTACAGTATCTTGTGTGAGTATAGTCACTGTTTTTTATAAGCAATTTCATATAATAACTAAGATAAAGTGCTCTAGTTTTTGTAAAAATTAAAATATCTCTTTTTTTTAAGGTCATTAAAAATGAACAACATAGCATCACATCAGAATTTTAAAAAATTGAAAATTTGTTTATAAACTTTTGGTACAGAATGGACAGCGTTTATGCTATTTTTTGTAAATTTTTACCAATTTTTTCCCATTTTAATAATAATAATTTCTTTTTATCTTCTTAATTTTAGCACATTTTTCTTAAAATATACTAATCAAATTTAAAAACAACAACAACAACAACAAGAATCTCTACATTTCCATATTTTAAAAAAAAATTGTCATAAGTAATCGGATACCTTAATAAACATTTTTGAAGCAAATATTAGTTAGAAATTTTAATTTCAAATATATACAGGAGTGTTTGCATTTAATAACATCTTTAAAGTTGAAAAATATTGATATAAATTACAAATGAATCTGTAAAAGCAATTATTCTTTATACATGCATTAGTGAAATTGATGTTGATTAACAAAACAGTTCTCATAACTTGAATACCCTATATTTAAAAATTATTTTAACTGAAATGATGACTAAAATAATTTTTTAATTTACTGAGGCATTTTTGCAAATACATGTGCTGCATTTTGTAATAATTAATTACAGCGATTGTGAACATTATGTTCCCTAAGTGATACTAGAAGAATTCATCTTAAAGCGCGTTAATGATGAAATAATAATTCTCTTTCCCGTCTTTATTCAATAAATCATTATTTTTAGTCATAGTAAATGAAGCAATGATTTACATTAGGTTTCTCTAAGTGGGTTGAGAACTCTTCAAACAAATCTACTTGAAAGGAATCATAGAAGAAGTGAATTAGCCAATCGAAATTCAGTGAACCTCTTTAAGGAAGCCTTCATTATCTGAACACCTTAGAGACAGCTATGTAAATATTCCTACAAATAATGATTAAATCTGTACTGAAAGGAAACAATCTAAGATCAAAGACATTTCTCTTAATTCTTGCATATTTTAATGCATATATTTCACAAATACATCGTTTCTTTGAGAACTCTGCAATCAGATCAAAGGAATTGAAAAATCCCTTTTGCAAGTCCTAATTGGATAGATATTTCGAGGAGAAAATTCTGGAATAGTTTAGCTATGTAATTTATTCATAATTAGACAACTATTTGAGCCAAAAGGTGTAATAAATTGAATGATATCTAGTTAAAATACACCTACAAATTTCAAGACGTATTCACTCAGTTAAGCAATTTCACAACAGTATTACTGATTCCCAAATGAGAAACTCTAATATTTTATTCGAATTCAAGAATTTATTTTGATTGTTTCTTCGCTAATGTTCATGAATTAAAATCAATGTCAAAGGCTTTCTTAGAAATGCCAAAGTATTCTAATAATAATAAAACGGTATTTTCCTTTGACCGTCGTGTGGAGTATATTTTAATATATTGAACACTTTGGTTTTAAACAATCTATTTTGAGTGTACATAAAATATTTCTCACATTTGAATGCCAACTTTATTTTAAATTCACACATAAAAGTGAAAAATTGCCTTTTTATATAATGTGACTAAATTTTAATGTTCCTCTAAGTACAATACGTGACAAAATACAATTCTAAGTACGCGTGACCAGAAGATGAGAGATACAAATTTCAAGGCAGACACCTCCTCAACAAATGATGAAAATTATACGGAATGAGTAGTTCTCCAACACATATTGAGTAGAGTATAAGGGAAAGATTAGTTTCAGAATGGTTGACATTCTCTTTCATGGTATTTCCGCCAGAGAAATCTCTTCCTTGTGAATTTTTTTCCTTGTATATGAGGGGCGTGTGATACTAGAAAATTTCTGACCTCAGGCAATTACAGCAGATATACAATTTTACCAGAGTATGGAAATTGAATTTAGAAAGACAGGCTGACTCACTTTTTCAATTTCATTTGACATCCATATAAATGCGTCTGCGTGGTGTTATCAAAGTTGCGTCAGCAGGCGCAGACAAACTGTGGTGGCCCCACAAGCTCTTAATATTATTTTGTAGCATGCGCAGGCAGGTATCGATATAGGAAAAGGTGTTCCCATATCGATAAGAAACCGTCATCCTTCGATTAATTGCTAGTGGACTACACTTATGGAATCTATCAAGAAGACAGCCATTGAACTTTTAACCTAAATTACTCCGTTTGCTGTGGCACCATACTAGAGCAGCGCGAATGTCGGTATAACACAGGGTTATATTCTTTGAAGAGTCACTCTTCGGTTTGTCTATTCACATTCACCGCATACACGTACATAATTATGTTGTTTAATCCAGTCGCATTTGTACTCAAGACAATGCTACAGATTATGGCTTGGGATGCCATCCCGTGCAACAGGAGGAGACATGGCTCTTATTTATGGCACTATGCTGTCCCAAAGATACATGCACTGTGACAAGTGATACGCTGTTTCTTTCAAATGAGCCCAATGATTTTTAAAAGCAGGATAACATCGGACCCCACTGTGGGCTCAGCAAAATATACAAATTTTTCTTGACCATCATTCTTTCCTTATCTATCATTGATTGAACATGTCTGAAACGAAACTGGATGTCACTTTCCTGCTCTGGAATTCCCGTGTTCAGAAGATGAATTGTGGTAAATGACTGACAGGGAATGACAAGCCACTCTCATTACAACCTATTAAGTTGACATTTTTTCTCATTGTATTATGGGTATTATTTCAGAATAAGCATAGTATAATGTTAATTGCTTTCTTTCCGCACTTTCCAAATTGTACTAATTTTTTTCCGATTTTCTAGCCACTCCTTCTTAGTGTTGCATTTTCATTACCAGATAGAATAAATCTATAATTATAACTCAACTCATTTACATTCTAATCAAAAAATTTTTACGAAAAGTTTTACGAGTCAGATTCCTGTTTTTCGGGTTAAAGTAAAAAAACTCTTATGTTTTATATATCCATGTCATAAATTTCCCTTTGGTTTAATGCCTAGAAATGAAAAAAGGAGGGGGAAATGAAATATGGTACACTTTTTAAAATTATATCTTTCTGTAGGTGCTGAGACTGCAAAAAGTTTGGGAATTTGTGTGTGTGTGAAGAACTTTTTTTAAAATGAAATACTTTCCTCAGATTGAGCACAATTTCTCCCCCAACAAATAACTGATATTAGTCAAATGTAATAAACCTTATGTACTACATGTTGTGGTTATAAAAACGGCTTATTTTTTGTATATATACAGATAAGACTTGTTTTTCTAAAGATATCCGACTATAATTTTTGGTGCATGAACAAATGAAGTTATGGCGCGATTTATGGGTGTATGTAAGCAATTTTAATACGCGCATGTGATTTTTTCTTGCTTGTAGAATTTGTTTGACAGCCGTAAGTCACTGATGAGTGAGGAAGTATAAGTGAGTGCCTTCGCTTGTGATTGATTGTTTATAATAGTGGTGCTTTGAAATTGTTGTTGTTTCTAATGCCATCTGACTGACGGTGTCAGATCGAGGCCCCTGTAAAATTCATCTTGGCAAGGGGTTGATTTCACGCCTATCGTTAGCCGAAGCTTTGAGCACCATACAAGTGACAGTATGATTTGGCTCGGTTCCACCCAAATTTTGAGGAAGAACACCCTGGGCTGGTCAGTGACTTTCACCAACCTCACGAGAAGACTTGCGGTTGGATGGCTGTTTAAATACCTCCATGCCACAAAGAGAGAGAGAGAGAAACTGTACATTTACAAACTTAAATGCCCTCTCTGGGATTTGATCCCAGGCCCTATGACACAGTAGTCAACGTCACTAACCACTATACCAGATAAGTGGCCTGCTTTGAAACTAAATGAGGGGTATTAGCGATGAATCTTATAATTTTGAACTGAGTGAGAAGGTGCCGGTGGACTTTGACAAACGGAAAAAAATAACAGCAATACTGCGTTTCCCTTTTGTAAAATTTGGCGATTTCCAAAAGCCAGAAGTGCAAGACAAAAATAAGCTATATATAAGACTGGATTCAAGTTCAGAGGAGATATCCGTTCAAAATGTATTGCATCCACTGAAAGCCATCCCAAAAGGGTCATTACAGCGTTGCTTTTGACTATGACGGCACTGTTGAGAAAATGCGATATTTTGTTGTACCTGAAAACAAGTATATTTTATAAATAAAGGTCATAAATTTTTTTGAATACACCTCTTATTTATTTGTTTGGTTTCAATATGTTTAACACTGAAGATATTAAAATATGTCTCAAAGCCCCGGTCTGAAGCCGCCGCTATTTCGTGAAAATAACATTATAATTCTATGGGGCTTTCTTTCTCAAATACAAACTGTTGTGTTTGATTGAAAGTAATAAAGATCATTCAAAACAGTTAAAACATTGATAAGTTTAAAAAAACACTTTTATTCTCTACAAACTTTGAAAGTATTGTTATATTTACTTCATTAGTTTGCGTGACGATTATTAAATCTGTACAGTTTTTGTATGACAAAAATGTCTAGAATCCTTTTTTAAAATATTTTACACAAAACTAGCTACAATATTCTGTTTATTTGGATGTGTAATTAGTTACATTAAATAGTGTAGCAGTGAGTATTTGAGTTAGAAAGTTGACGTTTCATGTAAATAAACGTTTTGTTCTCAAGTTTAAAAAAATTAAGTCCTAAATAGAAGCATAAAAAACTCATTACTTACTTTAATTTTATTTATTAATAAAAGTCAGTAGTATTATATTCTGCAAAATGATTAAATTTTAATTTTAATTAACAACTTCTCTTTCAATTTATTACCGAATTCGTTTTAGTTAACATATTACAAGTTTGGATTTGTATTTTAAGACTATTTTCATTCAAACAAGTTATGAAAATAGGAAATAAAACTCACAAATTTTATCTATGTACGGATAATTTGTACATAATATATTAAATACATAGTATGTTTTATATTGAATACACTACATCAGTTCTGGGAAATTGTTTGTCCTAACAATCCTAAATGTTCTTGACTTTTTTTTGTATGTGGATGTAAGTGCGAAAGGTTGGAAATCCATATGTCGTAATAGTGAAGAAAAAATTTGTACATTTCTTCTACACAATTTATATCTTTCAAAGTGGCAAAATATTTGATGCTTTGCCTTAACAAGTCAAATAAAGATCAAAAGAGAGGTTTTCTACGTATTCTCTGAAGCTATTACTATTTTTAACCTTTAGTTTTCCATTGAGTAGTATAAAGGCTCGTTTGTGTAAAAGTTAAATAAAACTAACTTCAGCAGTTAAATTTCACTAAGATTATGTAAAAATTACACTACTTTCTGCCTCATAAATACAACTACATTGAATTTTAGATAAATCCGATTCTATTTCGATATTTTATTTTGAAGAACAAAAAAAATGAATGTGAGGGAAAAAAATGTTTATCGATAGAGATTTTAGAGTTTGTGCAATAGCTGTAAAGGTTAAGGCATTCAATATTGATAAAAACTGATATATATTTTTTTTTGTATTCAGCTAGAACCAAATTAAAAAAGAAGCCCCATATTAGGAAATCTATTACTGGTATTAGATTATATTTACCTAGAAATGTGTCCATTTTATCAAAGGATCATATTTGGTACACATAAAAGAAAAAAGTGTTTCTAATTTCTGAGTAAATACAGGCAAACAATTATTTGTATAACGACCCATTATGGTTAGTAATTACGTAGCATATTTATTCATTTGTAATAAGTATAAATCTATTTCAAATTTAACTATAATCATTTTATTTACTTACAATATTCATGTATTAAAATAAACATATTTTTAATATTTCATCACACATATGACTTCATTCCGAAATACACACTGTTTAATAGAAAAAAGTAGATATTGCTGAGTCATTTCCAATAGCAAAATGAAATCGAATATCCCGTGCAAAATATTTAATTAATTAAATTGTTTAAATGTATATGCGCTATGTTTGTTTGAAGACTCAGTTTGAAAATACACAAATGAAGTTTCGTAAACATTACATTCTAAAGCTTATAGCGCAGAGGGATTTTCTTGTTTCTGAAACATTTTAAAATTTTCTGCATGAATGGATTTTATTTGTCTTTTAAGCTTTCCCTTTTAGTTTTCTAAGTATTTAAAAAAATGAATAAAAGATGCAATGTGATTTTATTGTTTTAATTCTGTTTGTTGATTTCTTTCGAGTACCTTTAAAAAAACAAATCATACGCGTAAAAAAAAATATTTACTCCCAAGCTGAATGAAAATGTCCTTTTTTTAAAGAAAATTACAAGATATCTGTGATATACTTAAGGGGTATTTGAGACAATAAGACAATTTTTTAAAAATAGTAGTCACTGTATTTACATAAAAAAGTTGTTTTAGACAAAATATGAATAAAGGATATTGCTACGAATTTTGGAGTCATTTTTAGTACTTAAATTTATTTTAAAATAGTGTAGATGATTTAATTCTGAGTGCTTAATAAGTTAATATTACTCCCTCTTCTACTTATTTTATGATAAAAACTAAGATTCACAAGCAATGCCACGCCTTACATTATAATGGCGTTTCAATTGGAAATTAGCGAAATATTGGAGATATAGCCAAATTGGCATCGTTTTTGGGGACCACATGGATGTTTCTTGAAATTACTGCAGGTTTATGACGTAAGCAAATTGTTCGAGAAAGCAGTGAAAGGTAGCCGAGTAGATTATAAATAACGATCATTTACTGAAACTGAGTTACAGTTCCACTTCTGATATTGAAGAGTTCACTTCGGTGTTAACTGTTTATCCTGTATTTTTTTAAAAAACATTTATAAACCCCGTGCACCACCGAACGTATAACACGGGGGTAAACAACACAGACAGAAGAGAAAGGATTACAATACAAACATCCATGCCTTCTCCGGGATTCGAACCCAGTCCCTGCGGCACCGCAGTCAGCTTCACTGACCACTATACCGGATGGGCGGCTAAATCCTGTATTTTGAAGATTGTTTCTGACAGTAAATTTCCTTGCTCTTGAAGAACTGTTTTGTTCCTGGGACAAATAGCACAAGTTTCTCGAGTCCCTACTTAAGCGACAATATGTTTTAAGGAACTATACGAACCCTCACTTACATATGTATGTACAGTTATTTATTTCCTGTATATCTTTCATATTTGCGTACATTTTGATTTTGGCGACATCCTCTAACATAACTTCAATAATGCACAAGTACAAACTTTGTCACATAATTAATAATATTAATGGATATTAAGAAAAGAGTTTAGATTTAATAATTCCGAACGATAACGGAATGTTTTTGAAAATTTCTGTGTGATGTAATTTTTTTGTTATTTTCCAAAAGTAGTAACTTGCTTCTTTTTTTTAGAAAATATATGCCGCATTTAAATTTATCAGCTATGATTATGAGGTAATATGAAGAGGATTTCTTATAAAAAAAAAGAGTAATTACTTTCCATCTAAATTTTGTTTTAAAATTTAGATGGAAATTAATGGATGGTTAATTTTGTTTTTGTTTCATTTTTTTTCCCTATATTTTTTGTAAACTAAATAACTGAAAACTGATTTTCATCTTATTAAAAACACTGAAAATACAAAATTATTATATTTTTTCATTTACGCTTCTAATGCCGTATTCTTAACGAGAACAATTAATACTTAGCAGAGAATCATGTCAGTATACAAATTTACAAAGATTCATCCAACAACTACAGTTAAAATTCATATGAAAATTTTTACTCATTAATACTACAGGAAAGACTTCAGTCATTAGTGTAACTGTAGCATGAGAAATGAATAATTAATTGATAAATTTTAAACATGGGGTAACAAAGTGATATCTGAATCCAAATAAGAGATGATGCACATGCGATAAATAATATAAATACAGACCTCATCTGAGTTCTTCCCAACAAGAAGCAGATCAAAAGGAATGGCTGCGACAACGTCGATAATGAACCAACCTCGTAAGTAGTGGACGGCGATTTTGCCCGGATGGCTGACTACCTCGTCGTTGGAGTTTACGTAAGTGGTACGGAAGTTGATGAGGATGTCGATGATGAACATCACATCGACGATAAGATCGATAATGACGATGGGACCGTCATTGTCCAACCGCTCCTCATTCAACAAAAACGCGGCGACGTAGGGCGTGAAGATTGCTGTGTAAATGACGAGCAGCAGGATAATCCAGTCCCAGACCGCTTTGAAAGGAGAGTAGTGGAGGATCGTCCATTTGTGGACCCGTGGCTTCTGGAGTTTGTACTCAGGGAGAACATCAGCACCCAATGATAGCACCTGCAAAGAAATCAATTTATAGGGAAGTTAGTAAGGTTAGTTAGATCAAAAATAGGGTTCCTTAGTTTGATTGATTGATTATTCATTCAAATCTCATTACACAGCCATTGGAGACTATTATTATTTTGAACAACTGTCAAATGTCAAGGACAATACCAGACCTGTTACACCAGTCTCCGAATTTCTACAACAAATTAACGTGCAGACTCTGACTATATCGACAGATTTAGCGTGCATCTCAGTCCCTTTAAGCGGTGGTCCTTTGTGGTACTAGGATTTAAATCTACGACAGATATGAAGTGTGGCTTTATTATCCGGCAGGACAAAATCCGTGATCTTCGGTTCCGTAAGCACGTAATATACCACAGGACCAAAATGATCCTTTTAGTCCAGAGGTTGTAACTGGCTTATATAGATGATACCGCTCCCCACTCCCCCACCAGTGAGTAGGTGGATAGATGAACGAACGATATAGTTGTTATGGCGAGGGTGATGCGTGAGCAGTTGTTGCCGTTAATTGGAGAAGTTTCGTCAATTGAGTCTGACGAGTTTGTTGTGCTACGCCAAAAGAGTCTGGCGAATTTTTTTTTTTTGCTCTTTTTGCGGGTAGATGGCACCACGACAGATCAGAAGGTTACCTTTTTCTGAATGCAGCCAGAGTTACTAATGAAGTGGCTCTCTTATCCGACAGAACAGAACCCGCGACCCTCGGTTCTGTAAGCCTGTAACATACGTAACATCAAAATGATCACTTTAGTCCGGAAGTGTTACTGGCTTATATAGAGGACACCGCTACAGATACAACACCGATTACGAGTTCATGGCCGTAACCAATCTGTTACAGTGGTTACGTACTAAATTGATTAAAATAAGGATAATGTCAATAGCAGATTTTCTTCTTCTTCAGAACAATACAGAGACCATTGGTAACAGTCCATGCAACTTTGAAGTACGGTGAGAAGAACAACACCTAAGTTGACGTTTTATTAATCTTTTACGCCGAGTAAGCACATTAAAGCCCAATTGAAGTTAAACTGTAGAAACCCTAATTGTTCTTAAAGATAGTCTTTGATGGAATAGAGCTCGATAGCCACATTTGGACATATCTTGCCATGGATTCACAACTATGCCCCAACTACTCACGTTGTTACATTCAGTAAATATGGTATTTCAACATTGAAAATCAAATTAAATGCCGAGTGGTCTTGATGGAGTGCCCATGACCAGCTATACTGAAGTATAGTTGTGCATAAAATTTCTGGTTCAATTTAAATTCCATTGGGCTGCTAGGATGATGCAAGTTAAATATGGTAGAGATGAAAATCTTTGCTGCCTAGAAAGTGAAGAATAAGGTGCTACTTCAAGTGCCAACCTCGTCCTCTGACAATGCTTCAAAACAGCGAGGTGTATTCAAGCCAAAATAGACAGGCGTAAATATTCAATGCAATAATTTTAGTTTAAATTGCAAATAACTTGAAATGAACAATCCCGCTATGTTGGAAGAAAATTAAAGGTGTAATCTCTCGTTAAATTTATTCTCGTCTGAATATAAATATTTTCAAATTAACAACACGAATATATATCAGTAGTAAAATGAATAGCATTTTTAGTGCGCAGATAAAAAGTAAATAATTTAGTATTATTGAAAAATGATTAAATTAATTTCATTTTGAACCTAACCGTAATAACATATTTCGGGATATTGTTATTTATATTTAATTATTTTATTTATGAGCAAATATTAATTATATATGATGTTATTCATTTACAATAAGTAAGGTAAATAATTTTGTAACTTTGAAGAGATGATATAAATTGAAATCATGTTATAACTTGTGAATCAGATTACCAATAATTCGGATATTGTTTACATTTCCCAGCAAATACATTCTGCAATGGCATTCATTCTAAGTCAGGTAATCTTATTCCTTTTAGAATATATGTGTATGATGTAAACATTTTATTATATACCAAGAAGTTAATAAATAAAATTGTAATATATTGAATACATGATGAGGGTGAAAGGGAGAGATATTTTGTACTCTTTATGTGCTAAGCTTTCTAAGGAATGCATCTAAATTAATTCATATGAAGCAAGAATTTTAATGTACTACTTTCTGTTTATTAATAATGGATTAAAACTTCAAGCCTAAATTGAATCCAATTCGACAGTATGTGATTTTAAATCATATAAATACGTTATTATCTATAGCTATAAATTCCAGTTAAATTATTAAGTAATTATACTAACGTCTGAAGACATTTTTTTAAAAATTATATTACAAGTTAATATACATAAAGTTGTAACTACGAACCATATAAGTGGTTCTTATATAATTATTGTCAGATGTTAAAATGTTGGTTTTTCATCTATCTTTCATGTAAGGATTTAAAAAATCATGTAAAGATCATTTTCTTAAATTTTTGTGTATCGGATTTATTAGTACTCTAATTTGCATTTTTGTGTAATAGCGCGTATTAATAATCTAGGGTAAAATAAATATTTTAATCATCTTACAGGATGATTACTGATATGGTTAAAAGGTTCAAAGTTACGAGCTTCGTTGCCAATACCCCTCATGGAACTTTGAAGTCCAAAAATCTTCCAAATTACTAGTGAGGTTTCTCAGTATAATTGTTACTACAATGTATGGGTAATAATTAATAGAAATGAAATAGGAGCGCTCAAAGTAAGAGTGTACAGGAAATATATGTCATGGTTAACTGAAGAAAATATATATTATATATAATGAATGTATATTAGCAATTATACTCACATCCAAAAGTTAAGCACGGAGAGGAAAATGCTAATTTCTGGAAGCCGATCAGAATTGAAGAGGATGAAATTCGCTGCACAGGTAGATGGAAGTATGCAAATATATTAGATAACAGCCAATCGTGCTTTCATGTCAAGAAATATGAAAAAAGGACAGTCTTATAAGAAGCCATCTTTATGAAGGGTTACAGAAGTTGATTGTAAGTGCTGATAGAAGGTGTTTAAAACTTTCGTATAATTTGTTTTCAAGACATACGTGTTTCTATGACTTCCAGAAAACGAATGGAAGATTCTGAGTGCTGGCGTGCTGTGCGGCGCATTGAAGCAGGACAGTCGATCACAGCTGTTGCTCTTTTCTTCGGCATTCATCATTCTGTAATTTCACGTTTATGGAAACAATTCAAATCACACAGACAGTTGTCTGAAGGCCCGTAGGTGGTCGCCAAAGGGTTACAACCCCCGCGGAAGATCGATATATTGCTATTGTAGCCAAGCGGAATCGCAGAGAGACCTCCACACGTGTGACATTTATGGTTACAGCGTCCATTGGTAAGGCTATATCTGCAGCTACTGTACGCCGAAGATTACATATGAATGGACTGTATGCCCGGTTACCTCGAGTTTGTGTTCCTCTATCCGTCCATTTAAGAGGGGGACGATTAAAGTGGTGCCGGGAATATGGCAATTGGACTGTGTCTGTCTGGGACAATGTCATGTATACTGATGAGTCAATATTTGCTCTGGAGCCAGATGACAAGCGTATAAGGATATGGCGTAAAACAAGTAATCAGGCCCAAAACATCACCGAACATCACGCATTCCGAAGGGGAAGCATTATGGTGTGGGCAGGGATTTCATTAGGATACCACACCGACCTGCACATCTTTAAACGGGGTTCTGTGACGGCTGTCCTGTATCGAGATGAAGTCCTAGAAACCATTGTGAGATTGTACGTTACAGCAGTTGGCCCTACTTTTGTTTTAATGGACGATAACGCACGTCCCCATAGAGCTGACATCGTCGATGACTACCTGGAGAGTGAAGGGATTGCGCGTATGGCGTGGCCAGCATATTCGCCCGACCTTAATCTCATTGAAAGTCTTTGGGATGCTCTCGGCCGTGCTGTATCTTCACGTTTCCCACCTCCAGCCACTCTTATTGAGGCGGAAACTGCTCTACAAGAAGAATGGTGATTGCTTAATTCTGCGGTGGTTGACCACCTAATTGAAAGCATGGTCAGAAGGTGTAAACTTTGCATACAGATCAGGGGGGAATCACATACCCTATTAATGTCCTTTTTTCATTTTATGCTGTTTATTTTCACTTTATACATAATTCTCTTTAAGTCTCCAGTAGGACACTATTTGATAACTTACAAATATTTAATATTGTTTTCATTTCTGTATATAATTATTGATTCTGTTTTATTTATAAATATATTTGCTACTTTACTGCCAAATATTGTGTCAATCAAAGCAGTATTTGTTGATTTTTTTGCATTTTACATCTTCGTGCTTAACTTTTGGAAGTGAGTGTAATTTTGATTTCGTTTTTCCTTCCTAACCTACGATTATTACAATTTCTCCAAATAATTGATAAAGGTATCTTAAACATTATTCTTGACAAAAAGAAAAATTTCAGCTTTTAATTACAAATGATCTTTTTTTAGAGCTGAGACAAAAGTGACTGTTATGAAAAGATAGTAACTCATGATAAATCAAGGTATTTACTATTTATCTTTGAAAAGGAAAAATGTCTATTATATTATTTAGTAAAAATTAAATAGATTTTGTAAGTATGTGCTTGTGTGATTTTTTAAAAATTTTCCTTTAAGCCCTTCAGTTTTTAATTTTAGAATTATTATAAGATTTGAAAGAAGCACGTAAACGATATTTTTAAAATTAAATTACAAACATTGAATTAAAGCAGCGAATGATCTCAGGGTATATAAAAATAACATTTTCTTAATAATGATAAAAATTTTAGTTGGATTTCACAGTTATTGCACTTGTAAGGATGCTTCAAAAGACTTAATTTCAAACTTTATTTTTTGAACTGAGTGAAATGCATAATCTATTCATTTTTTTGATTTTATTGAGATAAAAACTTTCTATCTCAGTATTGAGGTATATCTGATAATAAAACGGTATTTTAAATTTCATTGAATTTCACTTCGTTTCACTTTTATTTTCTCACCCTGTTTAACTTTTACAATTAGAATAAATTCGTACTTTTTCCCCCTTCTTAAAAATTTATTGTTTTAAAAATATTTGCTATCGATTATGTTTCTTAGGTATTTTTCCAAATATTTCAATTTCACACACAAAAGAACCTGAATGGAAGAATAAAATTTCTTTCTCTCTCTTTAAACGTACTACATACTTTTATTTTTAAAAACAAAGTAATCTTTTAGTCCTTGGGGTTTCCAGCTTTTAGAACCATGTAAAAAATATAAGAGAAGATTTCAAAATGCCTTCTTTGTGTAAAACCTTTCATTTTTATGTGTTACTTTTTGCTTGAAGGCATTAAAGCATTTTTAATGAACTAATTTTGCTTTCTTTTAAAAATATTAAACCAAGTTTTCATTTTTAAGAAAGACAAGGCCTTTAAAGGCAAGCATTATTATAAAGGTTTTTGATCAAATTTTATGCATGGCTGAATAAATAATGTTTGAATAGTAAAATAACTTTTTAAAAATTTTCATTACGTTAAAAATAAAGAAATTGCTTCTACCAAATTATAATAATTTTAATTTTTAATACTTTTAAAATTGTTCATGCCTTTTAAGTGATAAAATAAAGAGTGATATATTAAAATATAAGCTTTGAAGTAGCTTAAATTGAATAATTATCTTTTTATTTATAAAGTATTTGGTACATCCTTAAACATAAAAAATCGAAAATAATTGATCAAGAAAAATTACCATTAAACTTTTTCATTTTGAAAATTATTTTTTTATTTTAATTTTTATGATTTTCATTAATTTGTTTATGTTTTATGCGTTCTTTTAACTTAATATATTTCAGAGAAAATTAAATAAATTTATTTTGCAAAATGTGTGTAAGCTTTTTTGTATTTTTTTATAATTTAATTTCTGTTAGCTAATTAAAAGTACACATAAACTAAAAGAAATAACAACCGGAAATATTCATATATGTATAACATTTTTCCAAGAGAATTTTTTAAACTTACAGATTGCTTTAAGCAAACTGACTACTTGTGACAAATCTTTTTTAAAAAAATGGAGATATACTGATTTTTTTTGTGTGATTTTTTTAGATTTGCTTAGTACATTTTAAGAAAAAATATGCTAACATTAAGGAGATAAAAATAAAGTATTATTTTTAAAATGTGGGAAAAATTGGTAAAAGTTTACAAAAAATAACATAAATAAGGACCATTCTGTACCAAAAGTTTATGAACAAGTTTTCAATTTTTTCAATTCTCCTGTGTTGCTATGCTATTAATTTTCGATAAGACCTTCAGGATAAGATATATTTTAATTTTTACAAAAACTAGAGCACTTTGTCTTAGTTATTACATAAAATTGCTTAAAATAACAGTGATTATATTACCATAAGGGACTGTAAACATTGTAATAAAACAGTGATTTGATAAATCTGGAGATTAAAACACTTCTACTATTATACAGAATATACACAAAAAATCTCAGTTAATTAGTTTAAAAACTTTTTGAGCTATCGCTATCTCTGCTTGATCATTTCCCACAAAACACATTTCGAGTAAAACGCGTTTTTAAAGTATAACTTGCTTAAAGTAGTAGCATCTGCTTTTAATAAAACACTTGGAGCTTTTATTCTAGTGAACGGAAAAATAACGAACTTGGTATTTTTATAAAGATAATAAGATGGTCTATAAAACAAAATCGTAAAAAAATTTGTCAATTTTTAGAAAAATTCGCAATTTTATTGTAGTCGGATACCACAATAAAAATACTTTTTAATTGACATTCGATATGTTTTTGACGTAGGAAGAGAGGTAGTGATTTGAATACTGAATAATTTTAAGACAGCAGTGTACAGTATCTTAATTACTTCCAAATGATCCTCTTTGTCACGTGGTTCTATGAGTTAGAACAGACCATTTGGGGGGTGACAGTGCTTCAGAAAGGTATATGCTATCGAATTACTGAAGCAATAAATTTACAACCGGATTTCATACCTGGACCTTAATCCTAATAAAACTTTTTCATGTATTATATTTTTATTCAATATACCACAAAAAGTTTTGAGATTTATTTGATTCAAATAAGATTTTAATCAGTCTCATTAAATGGATAAAATTATACTTGATACAATAAAAAAGAAATATTTTTTTATCACACTTTGTATTATTCTCACTACAATCAAACCTTTTCGTGTACATGTATTCTTTATTTTATTTATTGTTTTTGAAATATTTTACTATGGATTTTAAAAAAGTTATTTTTCTTAGGGAAAATAGTTGTCATTTGTAAACGAATGAATACTGAAATATTTCATTTTTAAAGAAAATGCTTTATGCAAAATTTTAAAAAAAATCTATCAATATTTTTTTTTTTGAAACTAGAAAATGGAATACACACACGCACGCAAAACATAAGAACTAAAATGATAATTTTGATATATTTCTCTATTCAAAATCAGAATTGCCATGGATAAAAAATACATTAAGAATAATTTTTTAACAGATTATATGACAATAGAATAAACATACTCATGCATCACAATAACATTTAAATTCAATAAAATCAACTAAGTTCATTGACACAAATTTTAAGAAACGACGCTATTTACTAGAAACTTTTCCTTGGCGAATTTTGATTTAAATTTGAAATCAGTGATATGCTGATTTCGACAATATTCAAATATTACATGCAAAGCCTTCTAACATGCAAAACTTATTATTATAAAAATAAAACTACAAAGAAGTAATATCAAAGAACTCGCTTTTAGTACTTTAATACAGTGTACTTTCAATAGACGAAGGAATACTTTATATTTGCTTGCTTTAGAAGCATCTTTAGAAAAAAATAAATTTGAAATATATTAAAAATGCACGCAGAAGTAAAAAAATATTAATCCTAACAAGAAATTTCACAGAATTTAGAAATTATTCATGTATATATCTTCAATTATAGAGATCAGAGAGATACTTACAAAAAACTAACACCTACACGTATAAATTGTTAAAATCTGAATTTCAAGAAACGTATTGCTTGATTATTTATTTAAATGAAAATTGTAGCGCGCGTGTTTCGATTTTCGAACAAGCACACATTATTCAAACTTAAGATTTTTTTTAGATTTTATAAAAAAAAGTGAAAAATAAATTTAGGAATTAATTTTAATTTTCTGCTAGTATTTTTTTTATAAAAAACCCTGTTTGAAAAAACTTTTATAAATGATAGATATTTTAAATCCTTCAAGACTGCTGGGTGGTGTTGTTGGTTTGGAGCTGGCCTTGTACGTCCAAGTTTGAGGGTTTCACTCCAACCACAAAGTAGTTGAATTTTCATGATGCAAATAATCGACAGCATCCATGTGGTATGATTATGCTGCATTTTACAGATTCCTAGAGGGCCCATTTGGCTTGGGTGCTCTCGCAAAATTATATTCAAAGTACAATCTCGCATCGTCAGAGCTCAGGTGTCTCCCTCTGGGAAGAAAACTGGGCGTCAAAACTACATCGTAGCAATTGGGATATACCTATAAGGTGTCGTACTAAAAAGTTTTACCAGCTCCTGAGGAATATACCAGGTCTGCAATGGTAAAAGCACCAATCCGCAGCCCCATTTGGAAAAATAGAAAAAAAAATTAAATCCTGTAAAAATTGCAATTTTTAATTTTTGTTTAGTGATGAAAGAATGAGATATATATACAAAAATTTTTTTCTAATTATTGATAAAGCAAAATTAGGATTTTCCTTAAACTATAAGACTTAAAAAAACTGTACTAATTTTTTTATCGAATCTTATATTAAAGAATATTTTCCTACAAATTATAGAAAAAAAAAATAGAAGCAATTATATTT
>BMAO01034414.1:0-22506 GCA_019973975.1 Trichonephila clavata | reverse complement strand
AACATAATCAAATATTAGCATACAGAAAAAAGAAACATTTTTTTAAAAAAAATATTAAAATAACTAATATTTAATTTTTGTACCATGTGGATAAGAAGTGGACAAAAAGAGACTTCAATTACCTTTCATGTTCATTAAATTTTAGCAGCCATTAGAAGATAATGATTATGATCTTCATACTACTTCACTTCACTTGAGATAAAATGAAAAGCATATTATTTTTTAAACTTTTTAATGCGTAAGAAAAGAATTCTTTTTTGAGTCAGAATGAAAAGGAAAAAAAAAAAAAAGATATCTCCTTAATTGAAGCTCCTCTGTGACACCAAAGATAAAATTAGTAGTGTCTCACGCAGAAACTTTTGATTAGGAAAGATTCAGAAGTTTCAGAAGCCGTTACTAAATTTTTCAAAGATACCTGGAATGGGTTTCGGATTTCTGGAAACTCGATACGAAAAGATCATTAAAGGAAGACAGAAATGAAATGAAAAAAAAAAAAAAAAAAACACTGGTGGTACAAAATTCTTCCGTTAAAATAATTTCTATCATTTCTCGCCATCCGGGCGTCATGACACCGAAGATGGGGAAAAAACATCTTTTATTAAGGTATTTGTGGATTTTTAAGATACAGAAAAAGGAATTAAAGATTAATCTATTGAGATAAAAAAAACGGATGAGTCGTTATTTTTCATACGTCTGGTTTTTATTTAAGTGATTTTGAAATTTTTTTTTTCTTTGACAATGATCTGTAATGAATCACATTATACATTAATGTGCTTTGAAATTGATGAGGAATAATTGTCAAGGAGAAGAATGCTTTATATCCTTGCTTAATATAAAAAAAAAGTGGAAATGACTAAAGCATTCTTGGACAGAAATATTCTTCATTAATTAAGGTATCCAACTACTTGTGCAACTTTTATCGACTTTTTTTTTTAAAAAAAAAGAAGATATGGAGATTTTTTTGTGGTTTCTAGATTTTTTAGTACATTTTAAGAATAATATACTGAAATTAAGAAGATGAAAAAAATTTTATGACTTAAATATGAGAAAAAAATTGGTAAAATGTTTTATATATATATATATACATAGAAAAAAATAATATAAACGAGGCCCATTCTGGACCAAAAGTGTTTGAACAAATTTTCAATTTTTATATGTTGCTATGTTATTCATTTTTGAAATGACCTTCAAGATAAGAGATATTTTAATTTTTGCAAAAAACTTTATCTTAGTTATTGTATGAAATTGTTTAAAATAACAGTCATTATATTAACATAAGGGACTGTAAGTTTTGTAATATATCAGTGATTGATAAATCTGAAGGTTAAAACACTTCTACTATTATACAGAACATGCACAAAAAATTTTAGTTAATTATTTTCAAAACCTTTTTAGCAATCACTATCCCGTTTGAGCATTTAAAAAAAAAACATACATCGAGGAAAACGCATTTTAAAGTATGGCATCTTGCTTAAAGTAATGGCATCTGCTTTTACTAAAACACTTGTAGTTTTTGTTCTGGTGAACGGAAAAGAATAAACATGGTATTTTTATAAAGCTAATAAAATGGCTTATAAAATAAAATCATAAAAAAACTGTCAAATTTTGGCAAAATTTACGATTTTAGGGTAGTTGGAAACCTTAAATTATGGTTTTTAATTTTTGAAAACTTTATTTTTCTTCGAGTAGCATAGGTATGCTGCTCACAAGTTAATGTTGCATTTTGAAACTTATCAAGAAATGACCCTTATTCTCTTTCAGTTCCTACTATTAGTTCATTTTTATATATCTTGTTCGAATTTTCAATCGTTTATAAAATACTTTTTATTCATTCACCCAAGTTCAAATACATTTCTTAAAACTTGTAGTGGATGACACTTGATGTTCATACACATTTTTTCAAATATTAATTCATTAATTAAATTTAATTAATTGATTATAGTTTAAGAGATATATTTCAGTCGATATTATTCCTCTAGATGGCAGCACTATTGGATAAAACAGCTTTTGTTAAATTTGTGTGATGAAGATTTAACTTGACTTGAATAATAATAAGCTAGTTTGACGTCAGCATTCTTTTTACACTGGTTTTAAGATGAATTCTTATTTATTATATTCAACTTTTATTAAAAAAAACTAGCTGTATGGCCCGGCATTGCACGGGCTTTCTCTTCTTTTCTAAATTTTCCCTTCCCTTTACAAAATCAGCATGACCAATATTCTTTTTCGAAATTACTTTGACTTCTATGTTTATTTCCCCTCCGCTTTGCCCGGCGTTGCACGGGCTTTTACCGAGTGTATAACTTACCCCATGAGTACTTCCTCTTTCCCAACATGATGCCAGAGCTTCTGTGAGGGTGTGTATGCGTATGATGTGAGTGTATCACTCGGATGTTTTTCAAATTTAATGTGGTTAAAAAGTTTTTAATGTAAATTTAAAAGGTGTTTTGCCACTTAATATTGTGATTCTCTCCTATGTATATACATCTTTATAAAAATTGTAATTATTTAATAAAAAGTAACTAAAATAAAATATTTCTTTGTTGACCTAAGTATAGGAATTGATTTTATCATTTTTTTTATTTTACTTGTTTTTTACTTAACCCAGTAAAACTAATTGCGTGAGATTTTCTTCACGAGTTTATTAAATTGCTGATTTAATAGTTGTAAATTTTGTGTTAGATACATAAATCCAAGGAATCTTTTTTTTGTTTGTTTGTTAATACCTAATGAGAGGATTCTCAAGCGCATTTACCTTAACCTATTCGACTTTTTTTTATGCTACTCTCTTTCATAGTAAAAAAAATCGTGATGCATACATATAAATCATGCTATGCAACAAGGCATTAGTTGATATTAACAAAAGCATGCTTCTAAAGCAGAGTTTTTCAAACTGTGGGGCGCGCCCCTCTAGGGGGGCACAAGCATTTTGAAAAGTTGAAAACAAAAGAGGAAAATTAATTTACTGAAAGGAGGCGAAGCAAAATACATTCTGACATAAAATACACATTTACCCTGATACAATACACTTTTAAATATATCAGTGCTGCACAATGTATTTGTAATTAATTTAACACTACCAAGCTTAGAACAATATTAATAATTACCAATGACCCTATGGGCCTGTCATATAAAACTATACACAAAAATAAACACTTGATAATTTATTTATACGGTTTTTAATTTTTCCCTCAACTGCCGATTAAAAGTTATGCGATTTTCTCCCCAATGCCAAAGTTTTCCGCGTAAGCGTGCGTATGTGATGTATTGGAAGGGGGGGGGGAGGGATAAATGAATAGATTCTCTGAAATAAGTAAATTTTTCGTAAGCACTGTCAAGGTCCTTCTGTTGCATCCCAAAGCCTTCGGAATAATTTAATGGATAGCAGTGAGCAGAAAAGACGTACTTTGGAAAGACGTATATATACGTCCTGGGTAATTGACGCATTGGCTGAGTGAAGTATTTATATACGCCGGTGGCATTTAAGAGGTTAAATTCGGATTGTAGCTTTAGCCTCAAAGTATAGTATTATTGTATTCAATGCAATGTTGTTGTATAGAGGGGGGTGCGATGAAAATTATGATTGAATATTGGGTCGCAAACATTGAAACTTTGAGAAGCATTGTTCTAAAGCTATCAGAAGTCAAAGAACGATATCCACTCAGCTGAGGATCCTGAGTAAACAGACTTTTCAAGTGTAAGACTCAGTAAGTGTTTGAGTTTATTCAAGTTTAGTGAGTGGAGGCTTCATTTTAAGATAAAAAATAATATTATTATAACATGTATTTGTCAGAAAAACCGCTTCATGCACATAATTAATTATGATATTTTATTCAAGCCAAATTAAATATATATTCAAACTTATGCCACGTCTATGATCAATTCTGATTTCATGATGTCTCTGTGCCCTCATTCGTCACACTTTCTAACCTATAAATCAAGGGTGGGTGTAAGTCGATCGTGGTAGACTGATGAATCACCAAGACATTTTGGGGGTGACCGCCTGAAGATTAGCAATTAGTAAATATATACCGAAATATTCTAAGCTGAGTTTTCTTTTGGAGCACCTAGCCCGTTAGGGCTTTTATCTCCTGTCATGAAGTGATAGATAGCTTGACTTTGATTAATTTGCCCATTTTTATTTAAGGTGTTGAGAATTATAAAAGTACATTAAAGATATTTAAAAGTAAAAATTTTAATCAAAAACATGAGGAAATTTATTTAAATGCACTTAAACGTAGTAGTTTACGAAGAAAAATCATGTAAACTGAGATCAGAATGCTACGATTATCATGACTTTCCGATGGCCAATGACAGCCTTGGGTGTACGGACTGCTCGCCCAATGGGGTTGCAGCTAATCACGACAGCGTTGATTGCTTCCGTCCCGAAAGGGTACCGTCGCTATGATAGGGTGAGTGAGCTTCC
Source organism: Trichonephila clavata (assembly GCA_019973975.1). Taxonomy (NCBI): domain Eukaryota; kingdom Metazoa; phylum Arthropoda; class Arachnida; order Araneae; family Nephilidae; genus Trichonephila; species Trichonephila clavata. The sequence continues at coordinate 18,080 of BMAO01034414.1, read as the reverse complement.
AAGGTCCGTAGACTTTTGGAGCTCACTGATTGGCTGTTACTGAAATATTCGAGATTAACTGACAGTATGCAGGCGTAGTGGGGAATATTAGGGCCCCCTACAAAGTCAGGTTTTGGGGCTCAAGTCCAAATACATATTTGGCACCAGTCAGGCTCTTTTGGTCCCTAGAACTTGTATGTTACGCCACTGCTTCTATTATGAGCACTAACTTTAGATCAAAATGTATTAGTTTTTAATGTATTTTGAATCGTTACGTAACGAATGCTTTATTTGATATTACTATTATGTTTGCATATTGCGTTTTGCTTTAAAAGTGGTCTTAAAAGTGTGAATTTATTTTATTGTAGTTATGTAAGTAAATACATATATTAAGTATTTATTATTAAATTATAATAAATATTGCAGATTTTTTTTCTTAGCTCACCATACCTACGCCATTGGGTAGATCGCAACACTTTGAAAAGGTTAGAAGTAGCCCCTATCCTGGAAAAGTTAGCCCACCCCTGCTATAAATGTGATATATATAAACCTACAACAATATCTCACTGCTAAATAGTGTAAATTTGGAAAATTGCTTGTTAACATCTAGCCGAGAAATTGAAAATGGATTTGGGAAATATCAACATTTTCTTATCATCTTGAAAATTATCAAACCAAGAAAAATAAATCCTGCAAAGTGGATAGTAAATTTTCAAATCTACCATAGCTCGGAACAGTGGTAGATAACTCCAGTGTTAATATGAAATGCGTTATTTTTTCCGAAAAGCAAGAGTTTCTTCACAAAAGAAGATATATGATCAACTATAGAGGAAAAATGCAATTTTTTCCCAGTAATCTTAAATTTAAATTATTTAAATGTACCATAATATTGGTATGAAAAGCTCAATTCCTTAGCCAATATTTATTCTTTGTAATAAGCTTTCACTGGGCAGTTTATTGTTTTCTTCCATTATAAAACACGTTTCTCCCAAAATGTCACGAGCGCACACAACAATAAAGAATAATTGTAATATTTTTCAAAAAAATAATTATAATTATCTCAACTTAGGCTATTTCTAAACAAATAAAGGAAAATTATTTCGATAATTCCAGGAATATCACCTTGTCGTGCCCCAGTCCTATCTTGGACTGGGTTCACATTGCCCGGCGCTCCTGGTGTAGGAAGAAACATATCATCACCAACGAAAGCCATAATTACAAATATTTATTAAGAACACACAAATAACAAATACAAGTTCAAACTATAAGTAGAAACCTTGGAGTGATTATCCAATACCTAGATTAATCCTGATACTCAAATCTAATACTCAATTCTAACCTTCAAATCTAATATTCCCGTCTAAGTAATCTCAGCTATCAGAATTGACAAAGAGACGAATTCTTACTAACGTCAGGTCGGTACTAAATCTAATCCCTTTGATTACTTCAATGATTAACAATATCAAATACTATCGAATACGCGCTAAGCTCGCTGAAGAGATCCGTAGACGATACTTACATTTAATTTGGCAATTCCTTCTCCTTCTTACTAAATCTAGACTTTATATAGACGAACTCATTAGCATATCACTATCCCGAGGAGGCTGTGAAATAGAATAATTGCTTGGCCCAAAGTTACCCAAGAGGATTGATAGAAGATTGACGCGGATAGACCCGTCACAACCTTTATGAAAAAAAATCAATAATTAATATTTAGTATAAAAAAGTGATTAATTTATATTTACATCAGAAAAATCCTATGATATGAAATTAAGTCGTTCGTATTGATATTAATAAGCAAATAATAAAAAAATCCCAATATGTTAAAATATTCACTTCAGAAAAAGATTACCTCATAAATTTTAGAAGGCTCTATCATATAAACTACGTAAAACGGTTACGTTTCCCTTTTATTTTTATTTTTTATTTGTCAACGTTATTTCCTTGCGCAGAAAAAAAAAAGTAAAATAAAAAACAAGGAAACTTTTTCAAGGATGAAAAATAATATAATTTTTATTCCCGAAATACTTTCTTTTTCGTTTCGTTTTCAATATTCATAAGTAAATTTCTGAGACAGGTAATATCAGAGTTAGATTTTATTTCCTTTTTGGTGCATGTTTTTTTTACCAATCATGACTTGGATTTTATTCAACATCTATTTTTTTTATCGATATATTTATACAACTTTGGGAGAACTAATATTTAATTTCATTTAATCTGAAATCGATCTTCGATATGATATAAGGGGAAGTAAACAGGAAAATAGCTTTTAGATTCCAGATTTATCTGGGGGGGGTTACCCTACGGGGGCAAGCATATCGAAAAGTCTAAAATAACAGATTGTTTTAAATTTTTTTTTTAATTCACTGAAAGGCAGCAATACAAAACACATTTTGACATAATAAAAAATAAAATGACATTCACACAGATATAATATACCGTCAAATCCGACGAATAACGTGCATCCAAACGTTTTTTTCACATTGGTATTTTAACTTTTGCAGACCTAGTACATTCCCTAGGAACTGGTATCACTTTTTAGAACGGCATCGTATAGGCGATACCAATTACCGAGGGTAATTTTGACACCCAGTTTACTCCCCAGAGGCAGGCACTTGAGCTCTTGACGATGCGAACCTGTACTAGGATTTAATTTTGCCGAGAGCACTCAAGCCAAAGAGACATCTCGGGTCTTTCACATGCCGTATAATCATACGACACTGCCGCTGTCGATTTTCTGCATCATGAAAATCCACCGACTTGGACCGGGGTCGAACCCGCAACCTTAGGTGCAGAAGGCCAACTACGTCACCCAACCGGCCCATACTTTCAAGTTGCAATTTTTCATTTTTAGGCATATTCGCCGTATAAAGCGCACCTGCTTTTTTACGAATATACCTGAAATGTACGTACGCTATGTTTTCATGTTTTAAACTCTTTTATTTGAGGTATTATTCAAAGCTTTACAAAAAAGTATTATACTTCTAGAATTACAACCCTTTAAATTTATAAGTAAATGTTATTTCTTTTTTTTATAAGCAATATTTCATTCCGTGAAGAAGTTTAATTTTTTCCTATACTCATCCTTTTTTTAAAGCTCTCATTTTTATACCCGGCGTATAACGCACCCTCCTACATTTCGATCTTATTTTTTTGAGTAAAAAGTGCGCGTTATACTCTGGATTTTACGGTACTTATAAATGATCATTACGGTACTCATTTCATAATTAATTTACCAACTAAGTTAAGAATAAGTTTAATAATTACTTTTGACTCCTATGGACATATCATATCCAAAATTGCATCCAAAGTTCTTGTCTTGATAATTTGTACGGTATATAATTAAGGTCGTTTTGTAGCTTTATTGTCAAAACACGTTATTATTACACTCAATGCATTGTTATTGCATGGGGAAGGGCGTGATGAAAATTATAAAAATTGGGTCGCAAATTTGAAAGTTTGAGAAGCACTGATCTAAGAATCATTTTATTACATTTGTAGATGTGAACAAGATTTTTTAAATAAAATCAGGGAAAAGTACTTATAAGCTTAACCTTTTCTGCAAAATGCTATTTAAATCATTTAAGTAAATTAAGTTTCAAAGATACATTTTGACCAGAAAAGTCCTTATGTTTAATAGTGTTTTTTTTTCAATGCACGTGATAACATATTCCTGCACCAGTGGCGTAACGTACACCCACGCATTGCGGGAGGTGGACACAGGTGTTGTATGGGGCCCAAAGCTTGACAGACGCCAAGTACGTATTTGGGCTTGGGGCCCAAAACCTGATTTTGAAGAGAGGCCCTAGTATTTTTTGTTAAGCCACTGTCCTGTACTGATGATGTTTCAGAAGAGCAAGCATCATCAGTATTTCAGCATCTGTAAACAGTGGCGTAATGGAGAATATCTGTGCCCCCCTGCAAAATCAGGTTTTGGGGCCCCAAGTTGGATTTCACAAAAGATAGGTACTTGGGGATAGTCAGGCTTCGGTCCCCCAAGAACCCTGGGCGCCAACTGCGATGCGGGAGTTGCGGGGGAGTTCGTTACGCCACATGTCTGTCAAGGGAATCATCATCAGAAGAGCATTTAATTTATATCACAATATCTTAAGAACAGAGAATTTCTTTCCATTTGCTGCTAAACCAGCTTCAATTTACAAATGCAGATTTATTGATACATCTTCAAAAATATGCAACATAATATTTTCAATGGATTGTGTTGAAAAGCGTCGTATAGAGGGCGCTGCTCTGTAACGCGAAACTTTTGTTTTGGGATGTGTAGGAGCTCAGTGGCAGGTGAGCTACCATTTGGTACAGTTGTAATCTGTAATTGAAGGGTGGTTGCCCTAATAATACAACCTAAGTTTTAATCATATATGTTTAATGTTCGTGTCATGTCCGTGTCGTCCAGCAATAAAACCTTATAAAAGACAAAAAAGATCGTCTTCATTCTACCACTGAATTCACCAGACGTAATAGTGGTGCATCGGCCGGGAATCGAACCCGGGCCGCCCGCGTGGCAGGCGAGCATTCTACCACTGAATTCACCAGACGTAATAGTGGCGCATCGGCCGTCAAGGTTCTACTACATCCAAACTGTGCCCAGGGTTGAGGTAAGAGTTTAAAATATTTGATTTTAAATTTGAAGATTTGATAGTAATAATTGCAGTCTTGGGTACATTTATATTGACACGAAATAATGGAGGAACAATTAGATAGATTAAAACGTAAGCGAACTGCGCTGAGAACATTAACTACTAAGCTAATTAAGAAAGTTGAAGATAATTTAGAAACGAATGATGACAGGGATGAATTATGTGATTTGAAGGAATTATTATTAGAAAAGAAAAGTAATTTAAAAGAAATTGATGGCTCAATTCATTCATTAATAGAATTAGAGTCTTTAGAAACGGATGTAACGAACTCAGAGGAATATCAGGAAAAATGTTCTCGAGCTGTGAAAAGAATAGCACGAGTGTTAGGAAAAGGAGAAAGAACAGAATCTTTCAATAAAATTCCTGATGAAAGCAGGATTAACCTGCAAAGTGCTCACAGTTCAGTAAAACTTCCCAAACTAGTATTAGAAAAATATTCAGGTGACCCAACAAAATTTACAGAATTTTGGAATAGTTATGAAAGTACGATAGATAAAAATGAAAGCTTAAGTAAAGTAGAAAAATTTGCGTATTTAAAAACATTACTTATAGGTCAAGCACATAATGTCGTAGCTTCACTAGAATTAAATGAAAAGAATTATGATGAGAGCATAAAAGCTTTAAAAGAAAGATTTGGAAAAAAAGACATTATAATTAGTCAATTCATGAATAAATTGTTAAAACTAGAATCGGTAAAGAATTCAAATAATGTTAAAGCTTTAAGAAATTTATACGATGAAATAGAAATTGCTGTTCGAAACCTGGATTCTCAGGGAGTTACGAAAGGATCATTTGGTCAATTATTAATACCAATTTTATTAAAATCTATTCCAGAAGAATTTGTTCTGGAATTTAATAGAAGGAAAAATTCAAAAGAAGACATAAGCGTGACAGATTTATTGAATTTCATTAAAACCGAAATAGAATGTCGTGAAGCGGCTAGTTCTTTGACACAAGAGAGAACAAATACATGGTCTCCACGTTTCGAACAGGCAAAATATGAAAATAGAAAAATGTCTAGAAATGTACCCACGGCTGCGAGTTTCAATACTGTTGACAATCGTGTGTGCATCTTTTGTAATCAATGCCATTGCTCATTTTCTTGTTATAAGAGTGTAAAAGAAAAATTATATAAATTACGTAACGAAAATCGTTGTTATATTTGTTTCCGGAAGTATCATATTAGTAAAAATTGTAAAAATAAAAGTAATTGTCTAAAATGCGGACTTAAATCGCATCATGAATCAATATGTACTAATAGATTAAATCAAAACAACAAGCGAACAGCTTCAAATCAAATTGTCAATCAAAATATTGAAAACCCGCAAAGTAATCTCGTAAAAGAACCAATTAACTCTCCGGATGAGCATTCTCTTTCTGTTATTCAAAATAAATCTTTATGTAAAAAAGATCCTTTATTACAAACATGTTCCGTACTAGCTTTTCATGAGGAAAAAATTGAGTTAACTAATTTAATTCTAGATTGTGGTGCTACGCGAAGTTTTATACATGTTAGTTTAGTGAAAAAATTAAACTTAAAAATTGTAGGAGAAGAAATACTTTCTGTTTTTTCCTTCGGAATGACTCATGCCACACCCAAAACATACTCTGTTGTCGAGCTGTTTATTTCGGATATGAAGCAAACAAATAAAATAAAAGTTAGCTGCCTCGTTACTGAAGTTATAACGGCGGCAGAGGTCACTGCCCCTTCGCGGTTGACACTAAAGGCTATGAACAAGTTAGGGTTACACATTGCGGGGTTGTCCGAGACCACAGTGGGAATTCTCATTGGGGTGGATCACTATTGGCAAATAGTAAGAGGTGAAAAGGTCAGAATAGGGAAAGAAATTTATGCGATTTCAACTCGTTTTGGTTGGGTACCGGCAGGGTTACAAGATCCCCCCTACACACGGGAGGGAGAATTCGAAACTCAAAACAGTGCGATTATAAATCTTTCTTCTTGCGTGAAGGACTCTTTAAGATCCTTGTGGAGTTTAGATTTGATGGGAATTACTGACAACCAAACTGTTTCTAAGGAGGAAAGGGAGATAATTCAGGGTTTCGAAAGGCAAATACAATTTGAAAATAATAGATATTCCGTTGGCTTGCTATGGAAAGCTGAAATGGGTCAGTTAGAAAATAATTTCGCAGTTGCATTAAGGCGATTTGAAAATCTTAAGAATAGATTAAATAGAAATCCCGATATTTTTGAGCAGTATAAAAGAGTAATAGAAGAGCAAATTAAAGAGGGTATAGTTGAGGAATGTTCAGATGAAGGATATGATTCGTCGTATTTTATGCCACATAGAGAAATACTTAAACGAAATGAAACTACGAGTTGTAGGGTTGTTTATGACGCGAGCTCTTCACGATCTAAAAACGTAAAATCCCTTAATGATTTTCTAGATATTGGGCCTAATTTGTCCCCTCTTGTATTGGACGTAATTTTAAAATTTCGCAAATATGAAATTGCTTTTAACGGAGATATTGCCAAAGCATTTTTAATGATAAGTATCGCGGAAAAGGATAGGGATTATTTAAAATTTCTTTGGTATGGTAAAAGTGAAGATGAACAGAAAATTTTAAGATTTAAACGTCTTCCATTCGGACTCTGCTGTAGTCCAGCAATTTTAGCAATGACGATAAAATATCATATAAAAAAATTTGTAAATAGAAATCCGGAAGGTTATAAAATGCTCGATTCATCTTTATATGTAGACGATTTGTATTATGGCGCAGACACAATAAAAGATGCATTTAGATTGTCAACAGACGCAATTAAAATTTTCTTAAATGCTGGGATGGATCTACGGAAATTAAGATCCAATTCCTCGGAACTTAATTCTTTATGGATTGAAAAGGGTTTCAATGTGGGATTGACTAAAGAGTCAAAAATTTTGGGCATGGTTTGGACCCCAGAAATGGACGAGATAAAATTAAATTGTGAATTTTTAGAGAATTCATTCGATCGTATTCCTCAAAAGGCTACTAAGAGAACTATTCTTCAGACTGTAGCGAGAGTTTACGATCCAATGGGATTGTCTCAGCCCTTTACGATGATGATGACAATCATGTTACAAAAAATATGGACTGCAGGACTTGATTGGGATGAAACCCAACCAGAGGAGATGAGGAAGCAAAGACATGTCAACGAGGAGAGTGTTGTGAATGAAAAGGGATCTAAGGACATTCATTCACTTACGGCTTCTATTCGAGGCATTGAAACTTCGACTTTGTTGGACTTGACCCGATTCATTAGTTTATTGAGAGTTCATCGAATCACGGCGTATGTCATGAGATTTATCAACAATACTCAAAGAAAATCCATTAAATTAAAAGGCCCGTTAAGTTCAACTGAAATCTCAAGTGCCGAGCGCTATTGGGTGAAAGCTATTCAACGAAAACACTTTCCAAAAGAGACTGTAGATCTTTCTCAGGGAAAGTCTCTAGACAAGGTATCTAAAATTTATTCGCTTAACCCAGAGCTAGATATGCATGGTCTTCTGCTTCTAAAGGGAAGACTTCATTTCTCTGATCTAGATTTCGGAGAAAAACACCCATGGTTGTTACCTAACAAGGATAGGTACAGTGAATTAGTAATTCTACATGCCTATAACCATTTACTTCATGCTGGTGTTGAGGCTACTTTAGCCCAAGTCAGAGAGAAGTTTTGGATTTTAAAAGGACGCCAATGTGTCAAATCTATTTTAAGTAGGTGTTTCTTGTGCAAAAAATACACAGTACGTTCTGGTAACCAAGAAATCGCCCCTTTGCCACCAGATCGAGTTTTGGAATCATCTCCATTTTCAATTTCAGGATTGGACATTGCAGGTCCTTTGTTCATAAAAGACAGTGATAAGAAACACTACCTGCTGTTGTTCATATGTGCAACCACTCGAGCCTTGCATCTCGAACTTCTTCCTTCAATGAGCAAGCACAGAACAATTTTTGCTTGCTTTCCGCAGATTCATTTCCCGACGTGGACTCTGTTCAACAATTTACTCAGACAACGCTAAAACTTTCAAGCGTGCTGAGTTAGAATTGAAAAATTTTTGGAGATGTATGCTACATCCATCTGTACAAGATTTGTTTTCAACTCATGGTATAACGTGTAAATATATTGTAGAAAAAGGAGCATGGTGGGGAGGGTTCTGGGAGAGGCATTTCAGAACAATTAAAACTTGTTTACGAAAAATAATTGGCCGTTCTAGTCTTTCTTTGAACGAGCTAGAAACTGTATTCATAGAAATCGAAGCCATGATAAATTCAAGGCCAATAACTTATATCTATGATGACCCTTCTGAGCCCTCACCACTAACTCCTGCACATTTCTTAATAGGTAAACGTTTACTTTCTCTTCCAGTAACAAGAGTATCCAGAGAAGACCTTACTGGGTCTAGACTTTCTTTACTTAAGAGATATAGACATCAGCAAAATTTATTAAATCAGTTTTGGAATCGTTGGAGGAAACACTATTTGCTATCTCTAAGATCTATGATATATGTCCTCCTTCTAAAGTAACTTGTCAATTTAAGGTTGATGATGTTGTACTCATACATGATGACCGCTTCCCTAGGAATCTGTGGTCAATGGGTAAGATTATTGAAACTTATACTGGAAGAGATGGTAAGATTCGCTCTTGTCTTGTTAAAACTAAAATTAATGCCATAAGACCAGTTCAATTGCTGTATAATCTTGAAGAATAATTATTAATTTAATATGAATTTTGTAACTAATTGAGTTATTTTCTGTAATCTATATATTTACGATTTTATCATATATTAATTTTCTTCACTTTGTTAATGTGAATTTTTAATGAATGTTTACATAATTTGCTTTTATATTTTGTAGAATGATTAGTATTTTGTATTAAGTAATTGAATGTGTAATTTGTTGTGTATGTGTGTATCTAAATATCTTGATTTTAATTGTAATGTAACATTGCTTAGTTAGTGTTAGAACTTTTTATTGTTTAATTTGTTATTGTATTATGTTTTGTGTGAACTTAAAAGTTCACAGGTGGGGAGTGTTGAAAAGCGTCGTATAGAGGGCGCTGCTCTGTAACGCGAAACTTTTGTTTTGGGATGTGTAGGAGCTCAGTGGCAGGTGAGCTACCATTTGGTACAGTTGTAATCTGTAATTGAAGGGTGGTTGCCCTAATAATACAACCTAAGTTTTAATCATATATGTTTAATGTTCGTGTCATGTCCGTGTCGTCCAGCAATAAAACCTTATAAAAGACAAAAAAGATCGTCTTCATTCTACCACTGAATTCACCAGAAGTAATAGATTGGTTATAGGCGAAATCCCATAAGCACTCATAACTCCAGATATTGGTTTCTGAATACCCTGAAGGGAACGGAAATAACATGCGTAGCTATGACGTTTATGAAAAATAATGGTAGCGTGAGATTTAGGAATTTAAATATTTGGTTCACTTACCGTCACTCCTTTATTGTCGAATTACATCCGGCTCGTGCGGTTTTTCTCACGTTGTCAAAGGTTGCCGAGGTGATGACAGAAGATAGAACCTCCAGTGGCGTAAATTACACCCCCCAATGCGGGGAGGGGGGCAGGGACTTTAGGGGGTTCAAAGCTCGACTGATGCAAAGTACGTATTTGGGCTTGGGGCCCAAAACCTGAGTTTGAAGGGTAGCCCTAATATTCTCCGTTACGCCACTGCTTAAAAAAGGGTCTTAAGTGGTTCTAGGGTTTGAAACCATGGCATGCCGACCATGAGTTCGTGCCATGACTCCTAGGCTACCTAGGCCATATTGATACGAGCAATCCATTTGTTAAACCAAAATGTTTGGTGTCAGGGACCAGGCTGGCGATTCAACCCTACTTTGTGCCAGAGCAATACAGCTTCAGTTTTGATACAAACGCAACGGACATAGAGGCCGAAAAGATAAAAAAAAAGGATGCGTTACCTTATTGATTTATGGTGAATTCACAGTGGCGTAACGTACACCCCCCATCGCGGGGGGCGGGCCTGGATTGTAAGGGGCCCAAAGTCTACGTTAAGCTATGGCTTTGCAAGATCCTGCTATGGCAGTGTCGTAACATACATCCCTGCATCGTGGGAGGCCCAAAGTCTGACTGCCGCCAAGTACCTACCCTTTGTAAAATCCAATTTGCAGGCCCAAAACCTGACTTTTCAGGGAGGGGGTCAAATGTACTCCGTTACGCCACGAGAGCCTCGCAATATTTAGGGTATGTGTGCATAGGAATGCGATTATTCTATCCACAAAAAGAAGCTGACTTTTCAGTTGTGTGACAAGAAAACATCATAGCAGTCGTAAGAAATCTGGTGCAAGATCTCTGGCGTTTTGACTTCCATTAAATCAAATCCCGTTCTTCTCCTCCTTATTAATGTGCTTCAAATATCATAGGGTTTTCCTCCAACTGACCAGCTGCTTATTAATCATCTCCTTTGTTGGAATGTAAAAAACACCGCACAAAATCAGTTTTTAAAATGAGGTACACTGCAATATTATTTCTATTTGTTTTTCAATAGAAATGAAAATACTTTTTTGTTTGTAAGTACTAAACAAACAATTAGCAATGTTTTTACTTCTAAGTATTTTCTCAAATCACAATTAAAATGTATATAATTTATTATTTATTTTAATCTGAACAAAAATATAATGAATACGCTGAAAAAAGAATTTTTATCGCATATTTTTCACCCTTGTAAGATTTACGATGCACAAACAACGAATTATTTTTAGCTTTTGAACTATTTATCAAACAAATGACGTGTCAAAAATTAGGAACTTTTAAAACAGGGAGGAAAAAAAAAGTGTGATTCATTACACCATCTTATAAATCGCATTCTTTTCCCTAAAATTAATCACTTCAACTTGCACTTATTTCTCCAATTCACTTACATAATCGCATTTTTCATTAGAACTGGAAATACTTTAATCGTGAAACATATTTATGTGTGCAATCATAATCAGGCTTTCCTTCCATCACCGCGGAACAAGTTGCTTTTCTGGAGCCATAGATTATTTTAATCTCCGTAGCTGCCTAATGCCTTTTTGGCGAAAAAAAGAGAGAAATTCTTGGCGAGATTTGATTGAATCACGGACGTCAGCGGCCCCGTAACTCCGCTTTACGAGATTTCGCTTGAGGAAAACCAGGGCGGGCCTGTATCATTAATGGGTGCGGGGTTTAGGCTCTGGTCAGACCTGAATTTCCCATGTTTTTCTCGGATGAAGAATTCTTTACGAAATTCGGATATTATGTAGCAGAATTAGTTCGGTGAATATAAAGAAAGATTGAGCAGCTCTTTCACTTGGTATATGGGGATTTGCTACAAAATGTTGAATTGTTTGTAACACAAATGTGTGATTAAACAGAAAAATAAGAAGGAAAGATAATGGTTTAATAGAAAGACAGTGTTGAACCATATTTCATTTTTTTAAGTGTTAAATTGTGTTTTGCATTAAATGTTTTGTTATGTGGAAGTTGACGTCGTACACTATATAAAAAGCAACACTAGGGCTAATGGCAGAATCCCTAAAGGAACCGAGCTCACCCGAGCTCAACCTTTTTACTCGCTGGGCCGCATACATAGACAGGTATTTCACGCGGGCCGCAACATAAAGACAAAGGAAAAAACACATTGTAAAACCAAAGCAACATTGGGTAAAATATTAAAACTCATTTTTGACTTTCATTTTAATATTATATTAACTGTTCTATCAAATACAATCAAAAAATATTTATTTTAATGCCTTTTTTACTTAGTGATGGGGTACATATATATATATATATATATATATATATATTCAAAATTTCTCTACAAGAGAGAGATGATTTAACATTATTAATACTTAAAAGAATATCAATTGCTAGATAACAAGACAACAGAATTTAGAAGGAGATATGAAAAATTGAAATAACAGAGTAAAATATAAAAGAATGGATGCTTCAGTATTATCAACATTGCTGACTTAGGACAGCTTGTATGCATAAAATTTTCTTTAAAAAAATCCTTCTGTATAAAAGAAATCGGAAACTATATATATATATATATATATATATATATGTGGGGTTATGACACGGAGTTCTAGGGGTATTCACATTGATTACACTATTTTTAACTAATACTAACGTTTAATGTGGACAATTACAGTACTACACTCTACTATACAGATATATTATTGACAGCGTTTAGATTATTTCTTCTTCTGGTATTCAACAATAGTTTCTCAGTCTCTTCACTTAACAATTATCACACCACGGTTCACAACGGTGTATGGCATTCAGATGATGGATGTGTCACCTTCACGTGACTATCCTTCCAGCATCGGGTTACTTGGTCCCTACACGGCCAGTTAGATCCCGGTTGCTTTCCTTTTTTCTTAGCAGCGTTGGCTCTGACCTCCTCGTCGAGACCTCTCGCTCGCTCATCTCTCTCTCTAGTCAGTTCGCTCGCTGGTGGCTCGCGTCGCCAGCGCCCTCTATAGTGCCGTCTATGTGGAAATCCCACAACTTCTCGGGCATCCTACAGGCAGTGTCCTCACTGCTCACGCACTAAGGATCTGAAATATACAAACTAAAAAAAAAACAAAAAAAGAACATAGATTAGTATACAGTTACACAAATATTTTATACACGTTCGTTCTTCTTTATTAATGCTTAGACCAAGGCTTCATCTGGTCTGCTGATGCGGACGTTACATTTGGCCCCTCATGGTCTCCAATTTTAGCAACATCATATCGGTCATGGAGTTTTACTCTAGTCACTTGGTAGGGTCCAAAATACTTTGGTCGCAGTTTCAATTTGTTTCCAAACTGAGTCCTCATGATTGCTACCAACTCTCCTTGCTTATACTGGTGAGCTTTTTTCCGCTTTCGATTGTAAGTTCTCCTGTTTTCCTCTTGTATCTTCTTATTGACCAATATGCATTCTACACAGTTTTTTAGTACGTTTTCTATACACTTCCTCATATTCGGAAAATAATAGTCTCTTTTCACCAAGTCTTCTGTCTTTGCCACAGCAAAATGTCCAAACGAATGAGCTTTCTTCACCACATCTACTTGCATCATTTCTGGCACAACTAACAGTTCTTGATCTTCACTAAGTTTAAATAAAATATTATTCTTTATGGTGAATTCAGTAGTTTTGCCTTCATGCAACAGCTGCTTAATGGTTCTAATATACTCATCAGTTTCCTGAGCGTTCACAATCTTGTGTGTCAATTCATCACTAGTCACTAGCATAATGGGATGTCTGCTCAACGCATCTACGTGTTGCATTTGTTTTGCAGGACGATGGACTACCTCGTGATCAAATTCTTGTAGAAAAATCGACCATCTAGCAATCTTTGGTGTCAACTCTTTCTTGTCTAGAGTTTTCGCAAATGCTGCACAATCCGTTCGAATTAGGAATTTTCTTCCCAGGAGATAGTTTCGAAATTTTTTCAGAGCCTCGACAACCGCCAGTACTTCTAGTTCATAACTGCACAATTTCTCTTCTTGAATTGAAGTCTTTTTGCTCATATAATGGATTGGATAGAAATTTCCATCTTCACTTTGTTGTAAAAGCACAGCACCTAAACCGAGTTTACATGCATCTGTATGCAGCTCTAACTTCGCGCCTTCCTTGAAAAGATGTAATACAGGTTCATTTGATAACGCGTTCTTTAGATTTTGAAAAGCTATTTTTTGTTCATGATTAAATTCAAAAGGTTTTGTTCCTCGCAATAAATCACTAAGGGGTCTGGCTATTATAGCGTATGAAGGAATATATTTTCTGAAATACCCTGTTAATCCAAGAAAACTTTGAACATTTTTCGCATTTTTAGGTTCTGGAAAGTTACAGACTGCTACTGTCTTTTCCGATGAAGGTTGAATTGTACCGTTCTGAATTATATGCCCTAAAAAATTAATTTTCCTTTGCAAGAACTGACATTTTTTTAGATTTAATTCAAGGCCGTATTTGGAAGCGATTTCTAACACATGAGTTAATTTTTCATAAGCTTCTTTTTTATCTTTTGCCGGAATTATTATATCATCTAAATAAATAATTAAAGTACCGTCTCTTAATAAGTCTCTAAACACGTAATTAATGTATCTTTGGAAATAGTTACTGCTAATAGATAAACCGAATGGCACTTTTAAAAATTCATTGACCTGTTTCTGTTACAAACGCGGTGTATTTTCTGCTTGTTTCATCAACATCTACATGAAAAAAAATGCATTCTTTAAATCTAGCGTCGAAAATACTCTACCGTTCCCTAATTTATCTAATACCTCTTCAATTACAGGAAGTGGATATCTGTCCCTGATTATTTTTTTATTTAGCTTTCTATAATCGATACACAAACGCATCGTTCCATCTTTCTTCTTACACACCACAATAGGAGACGAAAAATCTGAACAACTTTCTTTAATTATTCCCTGTGCTAACCACAGCTCTATTTGTTTTTCAACCTCGCGCTTTTCAAGTAAAGATAGCCTACGTGACCTTTGACAAATGAGTTTTTCATCTGACAAAATTATTTTCATTTTCAAAGCAGTAGATTTCGTTTTATTTGGTTTGTAATGTTTTATTAGTGTATGTACTTGACTCCTTAATCTACTATTCGAGATATGCGATAAATCATATGAACATTCCTCGTATGCCTCAGATACCTTTAGCAAAAACAAATTAGACTTATCCATAATCCTCTCAGAATTAACTAAACATCCTGACTCATCAATCTGCTGTTCCCCCATTATTCCATTCTTTAAACATACCGGATTGCATATTCTAACATTTGACCTTGTTTCCTCTGATCCACTTTTCAAGAACTCATAAACTCTTAAGGTAATAATATTTCTGCCTCGATCTCGCACACTGCCGCGGGGATGGTTTGTGTTTCCCCCCCTTTCAATGAGATTGTAAATTCTGAAACGTTTGCAATCCTCCGTTCGCCAAAACAACTGGTTAGGGTGATTTGAGAATGCACTATTTTTTTTGCTGAAACGTACTTTTTATTTATAATAACTGAGTTGGCTCCACTATCCAAAGTGGCAATTAATGGGATATTATCAACAATTACGTCTACATACTGTAATTCATTAAACAAAAAGTCATTTTGATTAGAAATAGTTTTAATTTGGTTTATGGTATGCCCTACACTTTTATCTTTATTTTCTGACTTCGCCGTTTTTTTTCGCACAATTTCTAGCAAAATGCGGCCCTCCACACACATAACACGAGATTATTTTTTCTTGTTTTACACTTTGGTTATGTTCTGGAACTGTCTCTGGAAATAATTAGTATTTACTATGTTCGCGCGGTTTTTAATGTAAGCATCATTATCGTTTTTACTCTTAACATTGTTATGGTTTCGCGATTCATGCAGTGATCTGTTTTTCGAAATAAAAAATATATCGCAAGCTTTTCCTAGCTCATCTGGCACAAGCCATGAATCCGCCTGCAAAATTTTAATATGTGAAGCAGTTTCTAGATCTAAAGTGTCTAAGATTTTATCACTGACCATTAAGTCAAATAGGGATTTAAAATCATTAACGTTCCGAATTTTTAGGTAATATTGAAACATAGCACTTAAACGAGTAGCGAATTGTACATGAGTTTCATCTGTTTGCTTTTTGGCTTTTCTAAAATTAAGTAAGCATTCCTGAGCAGTGGGTTGGAATTCTCTTAAAACTAATGATTTGACTAACTCATAATTTTTGATTTCGTCATCTTTTACGTATAGTAAAATATTATGTGCCCTCTCACCAAGAATATTAATCAGGATTTCTGATTTTAAGTCATCTGGAACATTTTTAATTTTGAATGCTCGTTCTATCGATTGAAAAAAAGACCAAAATTTTCAGGTTTTGTTGGGATTTGTATCGTTAATGTTTTTATACTTTTAATTAAATTTTCTAAATAATTAGTTTCCCCCTGTAAACTTTTCTGGGTTACATTCCTTCAGCTTTTGCCTTTGAAGTTCAATTTCTCTGTCCATCTGTTGCAGTTTAATTTTTTCTAGCTCTAGCTGTGAATTAGTTTCTCCTTCTATCTGCTGCAGTTTAATTTTTTCTAGCTCTAGCTGTGAATTAGTTTCTCTTTCTATCTGTTGCAGTTTAATTTTTTCTAGCTCTAGCTGTGAATTAGTTATTTGTAGCTGCTGTTCGGCTTTTGATTGTCTATCCTCAATGGACAAATTTATCAGATTCATTACAAATTCTGGGTCATCTTTAAACAGTTTTGAATTTTCCAATTTAGTTTTTAGCTCGAAAATTGTTTCTTTAGAGGAAACTTGCTCCCCAATTTCATTGAGCACATTTATCAAGTCCTCTTTTCTTGTACATTTATGATACGACATTTTAATCACAATAGAAGAGTATAAAAAGGTATCTTACCTTTTTTGTTGTTGTTGAGCTGTATCAGTCAGGAAAAGGATCACTTGAGTTTATCCGTTCAAAAGCACAGTCAGAGTTCGAATGTTCCGTTCGGTTTGCGAAAGTCCTGAACAGTTTTTTTTCACAGCGCACTATTAATTTAAAGTCCTCACAGCCCACATCGCGATATCAATAGTCCTGATAGTCCACAAAGTTCACATCCCGATATCAATAGTCCACATGCCGGTATCAATAGTCCACACAGTCCACATCCGGCCAAGCACCCATTTTATGTGGGGTTATGACACGGAGTTCTAGGGGTATTCACATTGATTACACTGTTTTTAACTAATACTAACGTTTAATGTGGACAATTACATTACTACACTCTACTATACAGATATATTATTGACAGCGTTTAGATTATTTCTTCTTCTGGTATTCAACAATAGTTTCTCAGTCTCTTCACTTAACAATTATCACACCATGGTTCACAACGGTGTACGGCATTCAGATGATGGATGTGTCACCTTCACGTGACTATCCTTCCAGCATCGGGTTACTTGGTCCCTACACGGCCAGTTAGATCCCGGTTGCTTTCCTTTTTTCTTAGCAGCGTTGGCTCTGACCTCCTCGTCGAGACCTCTCGCTCGCTAATCTCTCTCTCTAGTCAGTTCGCTCGCTGGTGGCTCGCGTCGCCAGCGCCCTCTATAGTGCCGTCTATGTGGAAATCCCATATATATATATATATATATATATATATATATGTACATAGTTTCGATTTCCTTTCATCTATCACCAAAACTCTTGCTTACATTCTACCATCAGAAAAGACAAATTGATAGCAAAATTGATAAATTTAATCACTTGATTGATATAATTTCCCGCTAAATTTTTAGTTAATTGTTTTCCAATAACTGAATTTCTTAGTGAAATGGGAAATGACTGAGCCACTAAGAAAAGACCGGCGGGCCACATGCTGGCCGCAGGTTGAGTATCAATGGCTTAAAACAGCGATACTCAACCTGTGGACCGCATGGCCTGCCGTTTTAAGTGGCCCGGCCATGGCCCATTGCTCTGAGAAATTCATGTATTT
>BMAO01034413.1:0-22428 GCA_019973975.1 Trichonephila clavata | reverse complement strand
TCGGCACCATTTGCAATCGTTTGATTGCAGTGCGATTAGTGAGAAATCATCGAGTATCAAGAACATGAAGTGTGGCATGCGCTTGCTGTAGAATGGTGTCAGAAGTGATATGCGTGACTGGCTGCTTTCAGGTTTTGCGTCTATGCATAAGTGCTGACGTCGCATTGACAATACTGGAACTACTCAAATTCAAAACATTATGTGTTCATTTTAAACAGCTTTGGTTCAGTCAGAGCACCGTGGAGAGTGAATGTAAACGGCAATTTCTATCAGATTAAATGACTTTCCGTTTCATTTAAAATGACTCAAGTGACATATTCGCGAATGAAAATCATTTAGCCCAGCAGTATGTTAACTAGACTTCACAGCCCTCTTGTGCATTTTTATCTCATGTGAATCAAATTTAATCTTCAGTTGCTCGGATGGTCAACAGATCATTTTACATCGGGCTAATAAGGAACTTAGCATTTACTATGAAGTGTTGTTTAGGGAGAAACTCCAATTACTCACATGGTGTGGAGGTGGCTTTTGCTCCAAAGGACTCGAATTTGTCCAAAGTATTCTGAATTTCCTCTTAAACTGAGACATACTGCAAATGCTAGTCTTTTCCGACGTAAGGACAGTGTAGATCTATCTCTAAATATGTTTTGCAAGTTCATTCAGTGCTATCTTTTCAAATCAAAATGGTAAATATGCATGTTACGACCCGCATGTGCAGAGGGCGCTAGTAGTCCTCTTGTTTACATTTTTGTCAGTACGCATGTAACCAACCCAAGGAGCGGACGTACCAAACGTCGCTCAATAAACCATCATTATTTAAAGTATACAGTCCGCGCTCTCTTTGCTTGAGTAGATAAGTTATACATAACTCAAACTCTGCTCATAACCAGTTCAATACATTATAGAACAACCACACCTTTTGTGTCTTAATTAGAGCTATCGACCCCTACCAATGCATATCCACTGTATTGTATATTTTGTCTATTATTTTATCTGAATGTCCGTATCTATTGGTAAACAATTGGCTGCAAATCCGTAGCATAAACTAATCTACACAAAAGCCTGGTAGAATTTATATTTAAATTCGGTTGAAGCCCTTTAATACCAGGTGGATTGGGAAGTTTTCAAAAGGTAACCTACATTCCTGATGCAAACAAAGTTTGTATTAATCCAATTATGGCACAATGAAAACATCTGTTGAAAATTTCCGGAAATTAATCTTGGTGATGACTAAATGGTGTCATGATGTCATCAAGGCCACACACTGCCTAGGCATTCTATAGAATGCCTAATGAGAAACCGGCAAAGTGCAAAATACATCTCAGATTTTTTTCGAATATTGTCAATTGGCAAGACATAAAACTTTTAACGCGTGTCTTAGGCTCAGAACCTGTTAGCTGTACATTGCTGTTTGTTCGGAAATGTCAAAATACTCAATTTTACTTAAACTTGTTGAACAAAAAATTGTTTTTTTTTTCGATTTGCTACCTGAAAATGGAGGAGTAAGCTATAGTGTTGGGGAAGGAGCCATGGTCTATAGTAGGGATCGGTAACCTATGTTACACGTGCCACATGTGGCAAGGGGTATAATTCTCAGTGGCACTTTGCACTACTCAACAAATTTGAAATTTTTTGAATTGTTTCAAAAATGCTCTACTGTGTGGTTCGCTGAATCATATTGGTAGATTGGTTTGGCACGCAATAGCTAAAAGATTGCCGAACCATGGTCCACAGAGATGAAACAACTATTCAATGGCTAGCTGCCCAAATTCGAGTTGATGCTCCAAAAAAAAGGTTTTTTCTTAACTGAAATTGCGTACTAGAAGTTAGTAACTGATACAAAAAATGCTAAAATAACTACTAAAAAGGAACCGAGAGACTATTGGTTGCTGAATAACTATGATGTGATGTTTGCGGAAAATAAAAGTAAACCATTTAAACTGTTAAAGAAGGCGTCAGTACCATAAAACAGTGGTCCCAACCCTTGGTCCGTAGATCAAAGGGTATCACGCCTTTTAAGGAGCATTAAATTATTTCCATTTTATTTACTGGAATGTATTTTTTCTCGTGTTTGTGCGACTTTCCATGGAAACACTTTATATTTTATGTGAAATCATTTTGTAATTATTTTTGGTGAAACTGAATTTTACTCTGAAGGCATGTTTAAATACAATTAAATTATAATATCAAAAACGATTTAAAATATAAATAATCAACGTCCCACCCTCAACGGGCGGCCGTAAAGTTTTCAAACGCTGACCGGTCCGGAAGAGAAAACTGTTGGGAAGAACTGCTATACAGTTTTTTGTCACAGATTCCTTTTTCCACAATGGGGTTACAGATGGTATTTTTACCATTTAAAGACCAAATACATTCCCCAAGGGTGAATCCTTTTTAGTGCGGCACCATGTAGGTGATACCAATTTTCCACCGGTAATTTGACACCCAGTTTGACGATGTGAGCTTGTTCTACGAATTTATTTTCCCAAGAGCAGAATTAAATTCCGGATTTTGGGGATGTGATAGAATTCTGGAAAGAACTTTCAACCAAATACACAAATGTTAAAACGTTATGATATTGAACTGAACATCCACCTACGTGAATCTTGCCAGAAAAAACAGAAAATTATTTTAATAAAAGGTTATATAGTACAAAACTTTGATTTTTTCCCGAATATCAAAATATTGGCACTTGTAATGAGGGGAGAAATAGGACGGTTTCTATCAATTTGGAACTTCTGAAGTAATTTTAATACAAGTATATGCGAAATCACAATTTAACAATATTTTTTTAATGGCAGTCTCCATTATTTTGTCAGAATAAAATTTGTACTTTTAGAAATGTAAGCCATTGATATAATATCTTTGTTACAACCTTTTTTCATTCTTTGCCTAAATAGCTTTAGGCATTCTATACAATGATTTGGCAAAATATGTAATAAATCTCATATTTCATACTTTGCCTAAGAACTTCCGGCATATGCCTGGCATTCTATAGAATGCCGGCATTTCATACTTTGCCGGTAACTATATATGCATGTGTGGTCGTGCGTATCTTTGTATGTATGTATGTATACACGTGAAATTCGATACATTTTATTAGAGTAATCAATCGAAATTACTCAATATATTAAATTTGATCCGGTAAACAATATCTGTTTTTTTTTGGATTAGTTAAATATGATTATACAAAAAACTCTGGCTACATTCGAAGTATTTAACAGAGATTTCAAGGTCTCTCCAATTTCTATACGTTTAAAGAATCCTTTCGTTTATACAATTGTAGTAGTAGTAATGAGATAATGATGTAATACTCTTATATGGGGATAAAGAAAGCATATCATTGTCTTTATATGTTCCATCATAGTAGCAGAAAGCATTTCAAATGTTATTCTTAGTATTGTATTAGAACACATGCGCTAATCCTTTTAGTACAATGCACTAGATTTTATATTTGAACATGTTTGTATTTAAATTTAATATAAAGTAGTTTTAAAATGATTGCTTTTCATAATATATTTGTGAATATAAGAAAAATATATAGCATTTCCGTCATCTTGCTCCCACTAATTTTCTTCAATTTTGGACGCATTAACAAAAATATATACCATGAAAATCTTTACAAATTGCATGAATTATTTCAAGACAAAAAAAAAAAGATAAAGTACTCTTGTTATATGTTGAAAAAAAATGGCATGCATATCAACTTGAACAACGGTATTTGTTCCATTGTTTGTATACTGTATGCTAGAGAATAATAAATTTACAAAATAAAAATAAGCTTAATGAATAAAGTAAAAGTGCTTTCAACTTGTAAATGGGTGATTACAAAATTAATTAAAAGGGTGATTAAAAAATCTGTTTGAATGTTATATTTAATATTATTGAGATGTATTTCATTCTTTAACATAACTTGTTCTTTTGAAATACCTTTGAAGTGATTTATTTTTTTTCTAAAAGGTAAAGTATTCTTCTAATTAGTTGTGAACTCATTCTTTGATGAAGGTATGATTTAAAATGTTAATGCTGCTTGACTCGTATTGATGATTTAATAACACACACAGTTACTGTTTATTTACTGGTACACTTCCTGAAATAGCAATGGTTATATAGTAAAAACACACTTAACTATTCTGATAAATTGATATTCATGTAATAAAACAGTTGATATTATTTCATACTTTAAACGTAATATTAATAATTATCCTTGAGAGAAAAGAAATAAATAATAACCTAACTATTTTCATTTGAATACTCAACAACTGCAATTAATTTTTCCATCTCAATTAATTGTCATTAAAGACAAAAATGTAAGTAATTTTTTCCATGCATGGTGCTAACGAAATTATTTAGTAATAAAACTTGAAACTCTGTATTTATGTAAACCACCAATAGCTTCTTGCCTTAGCAATTTTAACTCAATAAGGTTTTTATCATTATAAGGTCTTTATGTGTCATATAAAGAATAATACTGGAAAAAATAATACACCACCTAGAATTATCATTAAAATTTGTGTAGAAATCTTTATAATTTATTAGCGTCTTGACCGATTCTACTGAGGTCAAAAACGTGCAAATTTTAACGTACAAATTTTTAAGATAAGTATTAAATTTTGTATATAGTTTGTATATAGTAAGCCCATGAAAGTCACTTATAATTGATAATTTTTTTTATATTTAGTATTGATAAAGTAATTATCACATACTTTGTGCAAAATTGATAAATTTATAACTATATTATATCAGTGTGTATGTGTATTTTATTTTTTTATTCGGTTGAAATGTATTTTTCTTTGCTTCATTTTAGTATATTAATAACTATTTTAAATATTTTACTTTCGACTTAGCTATATACTCCCGATCTCCACGTTGGGTTATCAAGCCCTCCCTCTTAGGAGACGCACTTTAGAATTTGAGAAACACTGATGTATGTTGTTAGGAGATGTAACTGACGTCAAATGCTTATAACTCCCCACACACTAACATCGGGAAATAAAAGTGGATTCTCTGTACGAAGAAATCGACGGTAATGAGTAAAACAATTGTAAATATAGCAATTAAAATAAGAAAAAAGTACTCTTAAAAATTGTCAATATATTGGGTTGATATAAATTATAACAACCCATCGCATAGTTTAATGAAAATACTTAGAGATTTCAATTTTTTGTTATATATCTTTAAATATTTTAAAGAATAAACATATCAATGGTTTATTATGTGCAATCATTCAAAACCTTTCTGAAGCCTTAAGCAATTAAATCTGTATTCGAATTTTCAGACATTTTCTAATTTCATAACGATCGTATTCGTAAGACTCAAGTTGCAACTCTTATAAAATCATTTCTTATTATACTCTGGATCGGGGGTCGGCAACCTATGGAACGCATGTCGAATGTGGCACGCGGAACAATTCTCAGTAGCATTCTGCACTACTCCACAGATTTGTCAATTTTGGGGTGGTTCGCTGTTGATAAATTTGAAATGGACCTTTTTTAACAAACATCTTCAGAATTATAAATATTTACGGAATTACACGAAAAAATCTGAAAAATAACTCAAAAAATAAATTTATAGCTAATTTGTAAATTAGTAAATGCCATTGATCGAGAGATTTAATTGTTTGAAAAGAAAAAAAATGCCTGTACTCTGCTTTTCACTTTTGGTTCTATATATCTAAGTAAAAAATCTTTAATCATATAAAAAATATTTTGAGTCAGCTAAGAAATTGTTTACAACTGAAATGCTCAGAATCGAGTCAAATTAACCCTGACCACAATATACCCCTGATTTTGCGATATGAAAGTAGAGCATTACAGACACTAAGTTCACATTTTTTTTTTATTTATCTCTCTATTTAACTATAATGAAAAGAAATACTTATATTTTATGTTTTCCATTTCTCTTATTTTAATTAATATGTTTAAAAATACGGTAATATCTATCTATTTTTTTTGTTTTTTTTTGTTGAAGAAATAGTTATATATATATCTGTTTATTTTTATGTTAAACATATTTTTAAATGATGCAAAAATAAAATATAACAGAACTGTAAATCTATATTATTGACCTCTATTCTCTAACTCTGCATGCATTATTGCGGGAATCAAATTGTTTTAAAAATGCCTTTTCGAGTGGCACGCTGAATCGTATTCCTATATTGGTTTGGTACGCCACAACTAAAAAGTTGCCGACCTCTTCTCTAGATTCATAGGCCTGCTGAAGATAATTTTTAATAACTAAGGTATATAATAATTGATGAACTTCTTACACAGCGTAAGTCCTATGTTACACAATGTTTAAACTTTTGCATTAAGTCAACTTACGTAGTATTCTTAGAATAAGAGTACGAACGCCAATAAGCAACTTAAAGTCCATGAAAAATTTTATTTTGCTTCTAAAAATTCTTTTCACAATTTAATTTTCATATCCCAAGATACGTTAATATTCCACAAAGTAGCTTTCTCCCTGATAAAAATGAAACTCTCGCTATATAAGATTCCAATGTTAACTTCCTGATTAAACTCGTTTGATTTTGCTTTAGTAAGATTCATTTACATGCATCATGAATTCTTCACACAGAGACGTTTTAAAAAACGAAAAAAAGTAATTAAATTTTAATTTTTAAACTAGCTTTTACCCGTAGATCCACTCACGTTGATGTCTTTAAATAGCTGTCGAAGTCGTAATCATTATCATTAGAAAGTAAATAATATAATATGGTTATTTTTTTATTGCTTGACTGGAACCAATAAAATTTAAAAATTCTAAAATTGAGCTTAGTTTAAAAAAACTGAAAACGTAATTTATTATAATAATTAACAACAAAAATTCAATAACTTAAGCTATTAATATTTTCAAAAATCGAAAGTATCTACCCCCGACATCCCGTACACCCGAAAGTTCAAGTTAATTTAAGAACTCCGTGGAATATGAAGTACTTTGTTCTTTATACATGATTGTATTCATTGATAAATATTTCTTCATTCCCCCCTTCCCCGCACGCCGTTTAAATTTTCAATGTTGATTTTATGGACAATGTCATTGTTAGACGCAAGTATTGATCTTGCGTGCAACCACTGATCACAAATTAAATTTTGTTGCCAGCCCGGGTAAATTTGAGCAATAAGATTTTCATCATTTTCTTCTACACTACAAAATTCTCTGGAAGTAAAATATAACCTCCAGCATTTGCATCCAAACATCCATAACCGATTCTCAATTGCGTCTCTGCATAATGTTCTCAATCTACGTCATTTTGAAGATGCACTCTCATATTTGTTATCAGACTGAATTTTTCAAATTTTGACCATAAGCCTAATTATTTAATAGAATCTGATTTCATCTGCTGGTGTACTCCCTCTGGATTACAGGGAGAGTTTTTCAAAATTCACCAGCCAATATAAAAATAATTTTATTTTTATTTTTCCAAATATAAGCTATAGCTTTGTGAGACATCGTACTTTCATTCCACACTAAAAGCTTACATTGTGGAAGCATCCTACCTTGAGAGCTATTTTTTCTGAAATTTCAGATAAGTGAATCTTCAAATGCAAAATTAAGCGATAATTTTAAAACAGAATGTGCAGTATGACCCTTGGTCAGTAAAGTGGCGGCTATACTAAAGAAGCCATAGCAACTGATATCTTCTGGGTTTTTCTGAGGGTCATTAATAATAAATTTAGCAAAAACGTTTTACCGGTTCCTTCAGGGGCTTCGAGAAAAATGAGTGCACCACTGCCGGATTCTATTTTGCGTAACATTTGTTGGAAAACGTGACTTTGTTCTGGAGTTAATTTAGGGATAAATGCTGTTACTTGATGTTGCAATGCTATAAAATTGTAGTTTAATTCTCAAGAAATTTGATTATCGAAGTCATTTCCGTCGACACGTCTAGGACGAATCATTCCAAAATCATGTAGCTTCTTCTCAACCATTCTGAAAACCTTTATTGCGTTTCGTTGTAGATGTGTTCATTGAAATGCATATTTGCTTGTTCTTGCTGCAATCGTCGCAAAATATCTTCTACCATGTAGTCTTTGTTCTTATTCCAAAAGGTTTGAGGATTAGAAAGACTGAATATTAAATAAGTATTGCACAAAGCTTCCTAATTTTATTCAGCGAGTGACATTGTATGGTTTCTTCTATAGTAATATCTAGTATATAAACAAAGTAATACCTCCATGTAAAATATCTATGTTCAGTGTAAGTGAAGAATTTTGTGCAAAATATAAATATTGTATAATTAGGTTAAAAAAATTCGAAGTAATAAATATTCGATAAATCAAAACTTTTTATAAATCTGTAAATTAATTTTACCATAGAATTTTCAATATCACGCGCGCGCAATTTGCTCTCTCTCTCTCTCTTTAAAACTTTATTTCTTTTCCCTCTTTAAAAAGTGGGAGACAATTTGCATTAAAATATCTGGGATTGTCAGAATAGAGAACTTCTTAACCAACTTTGCGATATTTCTCAAAGTTTGAGTTTGACATTTAACAAACGTAACGTGATAAACGTTAGGCGTTTAGTAAAAAACCATTTAAAAGATTGCTTTATGTAAAGACGCTAAATTACACTATGTTTCAGTTATTTGTTACAAATGTGAGAAAATTTTTAATAAAATTTCCATTATTGACCAAATGCATAATTTTGCGCCAACTTGGTGGGGAATAAGCAACATCCCACGGTTTTGCCCGCATAGTTCCCGCTCCCGTAAAAATATGGAGATAAATTATACCTTATGTTACTCGCTGATAATATACCTTAAATATTTTTAAATTAGGTCCAGCCTTTTCCGAAGTTAGCCGGAACAAACAGACTGACCGACCGACAGACAGACAAACAAAAAATTTTTTAAATTTATTTTTTGATATAGTACCGTATATACCTTTAAATGCATTTAGTACAAAGCTGCTAATTTGAAATTACAAACAGACACTTCAATTTTATTTATTTGTATAGATTTTTTAGTTGAAATACGAGAAGAGAACCGGTACATCATGTTCTCAAAACACTAAGCAATTAATATTAAATGTATTAATCTAATTCAAAGAACTATTTTAAATCTAATCTTGAAAAAATATATCACGTTTAAAAACATGCAAAGCATATAACAATTTAACAAAATTAACAAACATCTTGAGACTAAGCATTACGTAGCCGTGGTTCATTCAAGGCTTTCAAATAAGAACCGTACAGATTTAAATATCAAAAATTGTAACAGTGATAAAATATGAATAAATAAACTATACTATGTACATAATTCTAAGCATATAAGATACTTTAACATCATTTGACAGAATACAATTCTCGGCTTATAGAATATCCTGTTCAGTTTAATAAAAGAGAGATTTGAAGAGATTTTCAATGAAAATACGTTTCCTCATTCTTCTTCTTTTCTTGCACTCATTTGAAACTTAGAAAGAAAGTTTACTCAAGTAAAATTAGAAAATGAGTGTAAAATTATGGTTGCTTAAAAAGAAATTCAGATAATGTTTCTTTTTTTTATAACTATATTAGGTTAAATTATTTTACACCTTAAAACGTTATTATGTGGCACAGACTAATTTTCAATATTTATTGTATGGTAGTCTCAAAACTAAAAATTTTCTCTAATAAATTTCTATTGAAGTAACAATCTAACATATTACTGTGATACATAAATATAACATTTACGTATTTTTTTAATTTAAAAATTCTTGATATTTTTGTTATTTCGTATGGAGGAGGAAAAATTTCAATACAGAAATATGAATATTTTATTTTTAATTCAGTGACGTTAGCTTTTCTGCCTTTTTTTCTTATTTTTACTCCGTAATTCTTCTAAATAAAGGTAATTCTAAGCCAATTTTATCTTTTTAAATACTTATGCCATAATTATTTTTAGTCTAAGTTTAATTTCAGACCTATACATTTTTTAAAATATTTTATTATTATTTTTATTATTATTTTATTATTATTATTACATTCATAATTATTTTTTTAAATATTTGTAAACATAATATTAATAATAATCATATTTTGCTCCAAATTTTTTCCCGAAAACTAGAATGTGATTTATAATAACTATAAGTTTCTTAAAATTCGCATTGTAACACTCTAAACCTACTCTCGAACCTGGTTAGAGATGTGGGAGGAAGTGAAGCATGACTCGAAATAATACTTTTTAACTATGTATTGCACACTAATTATCACAGAAGCAATGTAATTAATCAAATAGGATGAGATGTTCACAGATAGAGCAGAGGAAATTTTGCTATGAGAGTCGTGAATTCTGAGAAGACTTCTAATCTATTGATCCACCTTTATGGTTCAATCCATTACTCTAATATTTGATTAACACTGTAGCTATGTGACAAATCGTCACTTAAATATGTTTAAAATTTGTAGCCCGAAACGCTCTATCAATATAACTAATACTTGATCGATCGATATATTTCCTTACAGTCAGCTTAACCCTTTACACCCAGTGATCTATTTATAGATCACCTCCTACTCAGAACTCCCAGTGAAAACGATATCTTCTAATCACTTCGTATTGTCATTGGCTTGTTTCCTTACACATGTGGCCACACCCCCAAATGAGATTTGAAGCATTCTTTCCTACAGCAGTCCAGCAGCTAGAGTCTGATGTTCGCCGTTTTGAAGCTTCAAAGTGCAGCTTTCGATTTTGTATCCAACAGAAAATTTTTTAAGTAAGCAAGACTTTTTTCATGAGTTTTACATTTTCAATACCCCTTTAATTATTCTGGCTTATTTATATTAGAAAAATAACTGTTTTTATTATTAAAATGTAAGTTTAAACATGCTGATCTATAAATAGATCTCTGGGCGTTAGTGGTAACTAATATCATTTTCCCCCCGTTTAATTTCTTCCTGAATGTCTCGGCGTAAAGTGTTTCACACAACCGAAGAAGTGTTAGAGAATACATGTTTTCTAAGGAAATAGAGTCTGATATAATTGCTTCACAGCCTGATGTGGATTAGTTAACAAACGAAGAGTATTTTGATGATTATGAAATGACTACTTCATCTGTAAGAGATCTGTCAGGTCATGTAGAAATTTGTGTACCCATGGAAGAGATATAAAAAGTATAAAAGACATCCAAAGATATATCGCCGTTGCGTACCTCAAACGGGAAACTGGAAAACTGGCGTACCACTGGAAAAATTAAACTGCCTCAACTTGGAGAACCACCACAGCCACTAAAAACTTTGCTTGCTAGATATACTGCAGAATCAAAACATTTCCTATGTAACATCAGGAAATACAATTCATGTTTCCAAATGATATTGTTTGGAGAAATGTGCATTTGTTAACACACCTCTGATTTAACAGAAATATCCATAAGTATTGTAAAACTCACCCATTACCCTCGAAGAATCCAGAGTAGAGCCATTTAAAGTTTATCTTTAAACTTGAGGTCTCCACTATGAATACAATGTAAATAAATTTAGGTTCATAACATAAGGACAAAAATAAGTTGCAATAACTTCAAGTGTTTGGTTAACAAATTACAAATGATATCAGTTAAGTAAAGTTTTGTGTATATCTATACATTTTTTTTTATAGAAAATCATACCTCTATTGCAAATATTTAAATATATTGAAAACACGTGATTTCTCTTTAACCTGACTGAGCCACAGCAAAGCGTGGCAGGGTACAGCTAGTTTTAAATAAAAACAGAAATGTAAATACTTTATCTATAACATACAAGGTTTCAAATGTTATATAGTAATAATTCGTAATCAATCATATACTTTCAAAAGAATTATTTTTATGTTAGGCATAAAAAGAACAGAAAAAAAAATTATTATAAGAATTTCAATAATTTCTTGATAACAAAACCATATACGTGTTATTAGCATAACATTCTTAATTAGGAAGAAAATATGTACTCATAAATAATTAACCCTCAATTAGCTTTAATCAGATCAACCGATAGAATGAAAATTTCGTTTTCAATAGATTAGGAAAACTGACAAATGAATATCAACTTTAAATTCAATTATGTTGTTTTCCTGTAACACACAATATATACTACGAATAATAATAATAATCTTATACACACACACAATAACAGAGCATGATTATTTAGAATAAACAACACTTATCTGTTAACAGGTTTTCTGGATGAAAATATTCATTCGCAGGGGCGAATCCTCTTATTGTCGGGATGACAAACACTTCCACCCCTAAGCTGTGGGGGAAAAAAGCGAGAGAGAGCTGGGGTCGGCCGGCGTTTGGGCGCCAATTGTAACTGCCGCTTACGTCATTACTTGGGGTAACCAAAAGTAATTAATAGAATCTCGGGGTAAATTAATATATTTAATGACATAAGATAGACAACAGAAGCTTAGACAGTTACAAAGAACAGACACTTAGACAATTACAAGACAAACATTTAGAGAAAATAAGTAAAAATAAGTAAAGTTTACATAGTCCAGGATTGGACATCGAAATGGGGAACGCACGCTTGTCCAGATCTAAACTCTCTCTGACGGTACAACAGTGTTTCGTACAGTCCCACTTCCGGTCCAAGCCCATATTGTAATGGCGGCACCTACATTTCGGTCTTGGAACTATACCGTGTGTTACAGGACGAAAAAATAAAATTTTAATGGCACCTTCGTCCTTATTATAATAATCCCTTAATAGAATAAATGAATTTTAAGAAAAAAAGATTAAAGCATAGGAGGTCAGGTTTTTTTTTCAACAGAAAATTCCATTTTTTTTAAACAAAAATTGAATGTTTTTTACTTAATATTAACTTTCCTCTCCGTTGTTTCTGTTGCAAGGAATACCGTTGAATGAAATATTTTAAAGTAAGTTATTTAAGACTCATAAAGTTATTTATTTTGTAATCATTTTGTAAGATTCCTAGTTCCATATCTTATTTCTTTTCTTTTCTTAATTGCTATTCGTTTTTTATTTGATTCACAGAATACCACGAAGTATATTCGTATGGATAACTGTGTGAGGTACAGTAAACAAAATTGTCCCCAAAGGAAACAAACTGAGATATTTTAAATCTAAAAGAATAACAAACCAGCTGAAGTTATGGAAAATGCATATATACAGCAGAGCATCTATGCATTTATTATTTAGTACCTTTTATATTAGAATATATATTAGAAATGTTTCATATATATGCTTGTTGCCTTTAACATCTAAAGTGAAGCATGCATTTATTATTATGGAACACATATGAAATTTGGAACAAACTTTACACTCTAACAAAATAAATTGAATCAAACGGAAGAAATGGTGTAATAAAACATGCATCTCTCTAAAGTATAGTACAGTCAGAATATGATATTGTAATGTGGAAATATTTAAATATTTTAAAATGTGCGTTGGGGTGTTTGGTTGTGTGTAATATTTAACATGACTTGAAGACAACCCTAAAAAGCAACTATAAACCAGCCTGCAAAGCCTCGAGTTTCCACTAGACTGTTTGAGAGTGCGATTAATATGTATGATAATATTAGTTGCGTGCTAGCCAATTTAACGCAGTTAACATTGATATTACGATTTTGAAAAATTTTATTACGACATATATCAAACTAAGACTTTATTGATGGAATTTAAATTTTTTACAAATGAAATCAGACGCTAAAATAATATAAGAATATTAATAGCAATTCTCTGATTTTTTAAAGTTCTAATTTAAAGTTTTAAAATTGTACATAGTGTACACAAAAATTTGGATTTCATTAACGTATTGACTGTTGGTCGTGTAAGGTTGCGTTGATAATTAGATAATTAATGCCGTTAGAAAAAAGTAAATTATTCTCAGAAACGACTTAGGTTTATAATAAGCGTGATTCAAAAGCAGCAATAAAATATGATTTTGTGTATCGTATCCATTGATAAGTATTATAATATATATAAAAGAATTCTCTCAAAATTAGAAAGATATTAGCAGAGAAGAGATGCCAAGTGTCAGGACGTAAACATTAATTTTTTCTTTTTCATTTATATATGTTTATTATATAATTTATTATTCAAAATAAACCTAAGTTCTAAGGAATATTAGTTTTCAGTGGATCACTTAAAGTTAAACCCTGTTCATTTGACCCCAGTTAGTCTTTGAGTTTGAACCCCCCCCCCCCCCTCTGTTCTGCATGATAAGAATTAACTCATATAAAATATGATGAAAACTCTCAATCCAGTCATAGAAAAATTCTCTTAGATCAAGCAATTTGCGAGTAGCTACGCAATAAAAATTTATCCACTAATTAATGTAGCAATGTCGTTTAAAAATTTATTCTTTATAATCGTCTATATTATATGACCTTACTCATCGACTATTTATATTATATGGGAAGAGACATTCAATATTTTATGGTGGCTTTGTCCTAGATTAAAGTGACAATTTACTTGGACGGAAGAAAACCAGAGTTAGGGAGTATAGACCTCGTGGATAGTTATTGTTACAACGTACCCTTCTTTCTAGTCTTGATTGAAATATCGAATTAACATCGCCAAGGAGATAACATGGAATAGATTCGTGACAAGCTTTATAATTATGAACCATGATCATTAGACAGGTATGATACCTGATCTAATATATATGTATCACTGTTTACATCTCTTCAGTGCATACGGTTGACTGTACGTTCATGAGAGGTTCAGTTCTATATACAGTAGGACGCCGTTTATCCGAATCAATTGGGACCGAACACTGTTCGAATACGCGATTGTTCGGATAACCGAAAACCGAATGCGAACCATGCAGTATATGAAACCGGACACTACACGAATATTGAAAATCATCCCAAGTGGGAAACGTGCTTGAAAAAAAGCAAAATAGGTGGAAAATGTCTTAATTTTACCTTTATTATGGAAAATAATCATTTATTTTCCTCATGCGAAACAACTGTTGAGCATTGCACTGTTCGAAAACATATCCGACTTTGTTCGGATAATTAACGTTCTGATAAACGACGATCTACTGTAGCTACTATACTCTTTTTTTCTCACGATGCATTTATTGTGGGCTTAGAGTGCAAACAGCATTGCGCTAAAACTTTTTATAACGACTTAGTCAGCTTATTATCAAACAGTCGAATGCTTCTGAGCTTTTTACAAGCGAATATGGCAACCCGAAGTTAGCAGGTGTAAGAGGGTTCGGAGAAGAAGACATGATCTTAAAAATACATACTTTTATTTTAGATCTAACACTTTATAAATGGCTTGCAACTTTATTACTTAGCCCTTAGAGAAATCTTAAATCCAAATTTTTAATCTAACTTATGAGATTATTCAAAAAGACTTATCCTGGATCACATACTTATGCAAGTCCTTCTTGTGCCACGATCGCTTGGTACAGATCCATTGCTATTTCCGTCCACAACTCCCAGTGGATTCAAAGACGAATATTAGTTTCAAGCCACTCTCGACTTCCAAGTCACAATTCACTTTCTACTGTTCCTAGTTTTTCCGATTCACCTCACATACCCAATGTCAGGGTTTAAAAAACATTTATATTTGTATAAAATGAAGTCATCTTTACGGAAAGCGGTTTTGAAATTGAGATCACAGTTTAAGAATAGTTTCCCCAAGAGGATTAGTAGAAGTATGAAGGAGATTCCTTTTCGGTACATTCCGTTTCGTAAGCACATGACTTACTCCTAGTCTAAAATGATACCTTCAGTCAGGATGCAGTTAGTGGCTTATATAGATACCACCACCACACATCCCCTACCAGTCAGTCAATGGGGGAACAATGATATCGTTGTTATGGTAAGCGCGTAAAGGCTTTATCACACCTGCACGTTTGGTGCAATTTTTGGTACAATTCGTGCAATTTTTACTCCTTTGCCATAGCAATGGCTTTCGAACAACTTTTTGTCAGTTAGCTAAGAAAATTTCTCCAAACGAAAGTTGCTAGAAATTCCAGCCAATGGGGTTCTTCGGCGCCCTACGTCATCAACAAGATGGCGGTAACGATGGTAGCTTCACATCAAACGCATCAGATTTGGTGTATTATATTTTAATGGTGTACAATATTTTAACGGCGCATAATATTTCAAACAGAATGAGCTGCATTTCTTTTTAACCCATGTTAACAACAGCGCAAGCGAAATAAAAGAAATAATATTGGATGGTCGTTTTCGCAGCAGAAAAATCGGCGAGTAATGTTTCAATGTAAAGAAAGAGCGCGGATGACGTCACAGCATGTCGTTTTGGTTACGGTAACCTTTCACCCTCAGATTCGGCGAAAAGTTGGGCTAATAAGTTGCATGAAAAATTTACGTGTGATACCGCCTTAAGTTGTTGCGTCATTTTGGGTGTGATGGCATGTGGGTTGCGTCATTCGTGTGCGACGGCTTGCGGGTTGCGTCAATTGTGCGAGGCAGCTTTTGTTCGTTGCGTCATTTAGTGTGAGATGACTTGGTTAATTGCGTCATGTGTCTGACGGCTTAGTTGCATTTGCGGTGGATAGATGACGCCACGACTGCTGCGTGAAGGTTGCGTTTGTTCGAAGTTCCCAGGGTCACCAATGAAGGAGATTCGTTCTCGATACCTTCCGTTCCGTGTGCTCATGACTTACCCCTAGACCAAAATGATCATTTCAGTCCAGAGGCATTTAATGGCTTTTATAGATACTACCACTACAAATATCACAATAGAACCCGTCACACTGTAAATAATTATTTTGCAAAAGAAAAAATTTAGGATTGTTCATAAGGTATCTCGGAGTACTGCATTTTACCAAAACGAATTGATTCAGGAGCATTACAAACAAAATAATTAAAAAATAACAGTTGCAAATTACAAAATCCCTAAGCCGTAAATATGGTGCTTCAATTTCTTTAAAAGCATGAATTAAATACATTTTAAATATAATTAAGTATAAAATAAATCTTGTCACACAATGGCTAATGAACATTTTTAAAATTTAACATTTTTAATTAATTAATTTGCAACTTTTTACCATGTGTTAATTGCAATACAGTGAAAAATATTTTGCTACGGTGAAATATTTAATACTTACCTAAGCACGAATCTAAGCAATTTTTAAATACCGAAGCCAGGATAAATTAGTTTATGAGCTTAAAAATATTTAAATTAAATTCTTGTTCTTTCAAAGAAGAAATAACGGAACCATATTTGTGTGTTGTGCGGTAAGTTTATAGAAAATTATCCAGGTAATTACATTGAACATCTTATTTTCTTGTCTGTTCACTATTTTTTAACTTCACCATCTTCGCGATTTTGTCAACATGAAAATAAGGAGAATTTCAAAAAGGTCTACCGTCACTAATGATGGCGTTAAAATATTTTCTCTCAGAAAAGTTCTTATTTCTGTTGCCCATAAACTTAGAAGAAGAATATGTCATTACTTTTAAAACTTTTTTATTTTAGAAGTTTTAATTACTCGAGTAATTGTATATTTTATCAAATACATCACAGCATTAAATTCAAAGTCATTTTAATTTTCAATGAAAAAAGTTATTATCAGTTTTCAACTGTTCTTTCATATACTTTTTATCAAAATCAAATGCTGAAAGAAAAAAGAAAAAATACCGCATGCATCCATTAGTTGAATTTATTGTTTTGTCAGTTTACCAAAGAACGAAACTTCTGTAAAATAAGTTCAAGGAAAAAAATGAACAAGCCTTAACAATTAGCAAGGAATATAAATGATTCAGGAACTTTCAATAAAATAAATTTGCAATTGAAAGTATATCTTTATTTCCTTTTCTAAATGTATCATTTAATAAAAAAATTTAAATGGCAACATATTTTAAAATAAATATATTTTTTCTGAATAAGCAGCTCAAGCATATTGCTAGCATTTACACTTTCACCCTAGAATCATGAAAAAAAAAATTTTATTTTCTAAGTCACAAATGTCTAGATATCAAAGATAACTAGACTGGTTTTTTGACAAAAATTTCTTTTTTAATACAATAATAAAGTGTTAAAAACAATAATGAACAAAATGGATATCAGAATGAATATATTTAACATTAGTATACGACTAGAACCAATTTATTATAATAAATGCTTGCCAAGGTTTGATCAACTGCTTTGTCCTCATGAAAGCAATATTTTGAGATACTTTAAGTTTTCCCTAATTTTTACAAACCTTTAACTGAATATGAACTCAAAATTCTGTATTTTTTTAAGATTCCATAAGAACATTATAAATTTCAGAACAGAAGATTAGTAATATGTTTTCCTGGTAAAAGAAATTTTCTACAAAATCAAACATGTCAAATTTTTGACTTATTAAAAGAAACCTTTTTATATTCATTGAAATCGCTCCATGAGATTTAAAACTCAAAATGACACAGTTATAAAGACATTTTACATTTTGCTTATTTCCTCCAGATTATGCTTTAAACGTCTATCTCAATATTAGATACAATCGTATCTTTAATTTACTTTTATTTTAATGAAATACATTTCAAACGGGAAAATTGTGCTTTGGGTATGAAGAGAAGGTATCTCATATTCTTCCATGTCATATATAAAACACTAATTTGCATTCAAAAGGTGTATAGTGATAATACAACCTTCTGACAGTAAAATTGAGATCAGATCGTCTGATCTGCCAACACTGGCGAAATAAAATGCTGCAAATGCGTAGCGGTAGGTGTTAACCAACTGCATCCCCCCCCCCTTTGTTCAGTTGAGCATCGTTTGTGTCCCATGTAAGACTTGTTTTACGAAGTGCTTGTTCAGTGCATTGGTTCTTAACTCAGAACAGGAAAATGAAAGAACACAAGTTCAATTTAATGCTTGGTTTTAAGCTTAGCAAGACATTGACAGAAACTTGTACGATGATGGTACGTGTGTACGAGTGGTTCACCCATTTTCAAGAAGAACTGGTGATCTCCGTCAGTGACGAAAACATTGAAAACGTGTGGAAATTAATCACGAAAGA
Organism: Trichonephila clavata; assembly: GCA_019973975.1. Classification (NCBI taxonomy): domain Eukaryota; kingdom Metazoa; phylum Arthropoda; class Arachnida; order Araneae; family Nephilidae; genus Trichonephila; species Trichonephila clavata. The sequence goes on along the minus strand of BMAO01034413.1, from coordinate 3,525 downwards.
TCATCGATTAACTGTGCGCACGATAGCTGATGAATTTCAGATTAATCGTGAAACCCCTGCGATAAAGCCTTTCTAGTATTTAAGGATGAGAAAAATGTGGATGATACGTAAGGTACGACCCCAGTACGTATAATAAATTCGTGGTTTTTTATTCACGATAATGCTCACCCTCACGCTGCTAAAATTGTCAAACAGTTCTTGACAAAAATGAGGGTGATGCCAATTTAACATCCACCATACTTGTCAGATCTCAATCGTCCAGACTTCTTCCTATGCCCATGACTCAAACTAGCTTTGAAAGGAAAGATAGTTGACGATATTCCTGACATCCAACGAAATGTGGTGAGGCTTTTGAGCTCCATCCCAAAAGAAGACTTCTTGCAAAGTTTTCAGGACATGTACAGAAGATCTCAGCGGTGCATAGTTATGCGAGGTGACTATTTCGAAGGTCAGTAAGGCAACTTTAATTAATATTACATCTACGTTTATGTTACAGGATTATTCACTGAACTTTATTGTCAAAGTCTGTATATACATTTCTATTCAACATACCTTAACACAAGACTAGTAGTTGTACATCATTTTAAATTGCAGTTATTTATCAAGAAATATATGAGCAGATTTATTCTCAAAAGTTAAATAAATAACTATATTTGCAAATACTCTTTTAATCTCAAACACAGTTATAAAGATCAAACTAATATGTATCAAGCATGAATATTGATAAAGAAAGCGAGTATTATATTTTATAAAAAACTTAAAAATATTAATAAGTTAAACAACTTATTAATTACAGTAACAGTTAAGAATTGGGCAAAATAACTAATAATGATCCTTATTCTTTAAAAAATCTGATTAAAAAATATGCCCTTCTATATATAATCTCAAACAATTGCTTAGAACTTTTCTTATTCTGACTAATATTTTCCACAAATAATCCCTGATTAAAAAGACGAAAACTTTTCATATGCTTCAACTCAAAATAGAAATAATTTTCCTAACTATAAAGACCTTAAATGTAAGCAATTTATAGTACCCTCAAGGCATAAAATCTTCGAGCTTATTTTTGTTTTACTCTTTTCTCTGTCTAGAAGATATAATATTGATGTTGCAAAATACATGAAGTACAGATTGATTTAAAGTTTTACTACAAATAAGAGCTTCAGGGCCTATGAAAAATCCCAATGTTCTGAATAATAAACACAAAAGAATAATCTTCAGTACTTTTGGGTCTTAATAAGACAAATACCAGAAAAATGGAAATAAATGAGCTAAATTCACCAATTCTATAACAAATCCTTCCAGCCAAAATAATGAAGTAATGTACTTTTTATTGAAATAATAATATAATTTTTTCAAATAAACTAAAAATTTCAATAACTTTTTTCATGAATCAATTTATTTATTATTATTTTTATTTGAAAATATACATAACAATGACTGAATTGAGTTAATATAGAAAACATCTCTATTAATACCAATAATTATATAGGTTCGAAATATATTAGAAGAATCTTTAAATAAAATTTATTAGAAATCTAAATAGTGATATATTTTAACAGTAATTGATTAATTATATATATATTAATTATATATAATTAAATATAATTATTTATATTTTTTGTATAAAAAGTTCAATTACGATTTTTTTAATTAAGGAATTATTTGACTATTTTAATGCAATTAATATAACACAAAACGTTTTCACGTATATATATATATTTCTATCCGACATATCATTTAGAAGAAAAAAGCATTTGAAATTTTATATAAATAAATGCTGTAGCGTGTGTTATTTTAAAAATCTTAGTTAAAAACTTTCGAAAATTTATGTAAAAATGTTATAGTAATTCCAATTATTTTTTTTTGGATTATTCATATTCTGTAAATACTGATTTCAATTATTTAATTTATTATCTGATGTTCAAATTACTTCTGCCTTCCCTGTAGTATATATATATATACACCTGGTATCCATAATTGAACTTGAAATTTGTGAGCAGATTGTAACAAAAACTATGCAATAGAATTGCATAAAAATTGGGTAATGAATGACAGAAAGAAATGATGGGAAATTTATCGAGAAAAAAAACAATGAGTTTTAAAAACCACTTTTGGATGACGTTGTACAGTGTAAACTGTTGGCATCTGCAAATGTCGTAACCATAGTAGTCCTGTGCGCTCGCATCACACACCAGCGCGATATAAAGATGCGAGAGATGAACCGCTGTCATACTCGTTTGCAAGTCAAGGAAGTTCACATTGACTCTCCAGGAACGTACTTTAACGGTAAAATTGTTTTACCTAAACGGAGATTTAAAAAAAAAAATTGAGTTACTCTGTGACTAACAATTTCACTTAATATTTGTTTTACTCTGCTACCAACGTTTTGGGGAAATTTTGGTCTCTGAAGCGGTTACGAAATTATCAACTCAGTAATCAAGGACAAAAAAATATGATAAGGAATTTTGAAGCAACAGGAACATTGGGGATAAAGCCAGGAAGGGGACGAAAATGTGTTGCAGCACAGGAATTAGTTGATGTAGCGATGCAAGTAGAGGAAGACAGATCGCAAAACATCGCTATCTCTAGTGTGTGGCATATTGCGGTAGCTGTTGACCGATCTCATTCTATGGTTCATAAGGTTCTTCGAAAGACCTTGCGCTACAATCCCTATAAACTGTCACTAGTGTAGCAGCTCTTACCAGATAATCTGGATAGTCAACACACCTTTGCATTGCTTTTCTTGCCCTATCTGAGCTCAAGGATGAATGTCCGTAGAACATTTTTGGACAAACGAGGCCCATTTCATCTGGAAGGTGCGATTAACACGCACAATTGCCAGTTTTAGTCCGGTAAAAAACCACATCAAATCCATTTACACTCTTCGCATACATTGGTTTAGTGTGACTTTACAGCAACTTTCATTGTAGGTCCGTTATTTTATTCGAAACGCACAGCATCGTAGAGTTTATGAGATGCACCGTTGCCAGTCAACGACGAGCTTCATTATTAGAGCAAACTGTGATTCTGACTATTTAAGAAAGAAGGTGCAATACAGCCAACAGTGTTTATGCGGTAAGGTGATCCTCCACATTTTGCCCGTTGTCTGAAACATGTCTTCCGCCGCGAAATCGGTGATGACAGAATAATCAGCCGGGATTTTCCTACAGCTTGACCTCCTAGATCCCTGGACTTGAATCCTTGCGTCTTTTTGCTGTGGCGATACCTCAAGGCCATGGTATACCAGGATCCCATCACATATCTATCCTAATTTAAAGAAAGCATACAACGTCATATGCGTAACATTTTCCAGTTTTTGGCACTATCAACAATAGAACGTGCGAGTTTACGCTTCCACATGGCAGCAGACAATGTTGGACAGCATATCGAGCATGTTTTGTAGACTTTTGTAGATTATTTATACGTTCTCAATAAAGCTGTGATACGCCACCTAGTGGGGGTTTTGAAAACTGATTGCATTTTTTCCACTGGATAAAATTCGCATTATTTCATTCCGCTATT
>BMAO01034412.1:0-155364 GCA_019973975.1 Trichonephila clavata | reverse complement strand
CGGCCAGAAATTAATATTCATTTTAGAATCCATCAGGAGTTGCGGAAGTAAATAGCATTGGAGCTGACCGAGCAATCGGGATTCGAGAAGAATTGTCATAAGGAGCTCCGACTGAAGCTAAGCCATTTTGAATAATCTTATAAGTTAGGTTAAGCATTAGGATTTAAGAATGCTCCCAAGGTTTGGCAATAAAGTTGCATATCTTTTACAAAGTGATTAATATAAATAAACGTATCTGTTTTCAAGATTATCTCTGCTTCTTCCCCGAGCGCTCTTACACCCACGACCTTCGGGCCGCGACAAATGCTCACAAAACTCAACGTGGATTATTTTATTTATCTAGCAAATATGCAAACATTATGACTGATTAAAATTTAAATTGATTGAAGCTTTTAATCGAATGCGCTTTTTCTACAAATTTACATACTATCACGTATGAGAAAAACTATACATATCGCCTTAAATCTTGATTAAAACTGTAAAATTTTTAATTTTCTCTTGAAGAATACACAAGAGATATCTCGTTATTTTTACATTATATGCACTACTTACGCTGATTATGACAACTAAAATATTCTTCATTCACGAGTTAATCGAAGGTGAACAGTTGACAAGTAGAAATTCTGATAGTTCAGAACTTCCATTTAGGATACTAATAGCTGATTAATCCCTAGCTAAATGAAAATAAAATTTTAAAATACAGAATTTCCGACGTCTTTCAACACAATTTCCTGAAGCAAATATTTATCACACTTACGCATAATAAATATTTAATTTATATTTATATGAAAAATATATATTTTATTAAGAATGATTCGTTATGATTAAAAACCTGAAATTAATTTTTTAAAGAAAGCATTTGTTCTTATCCCTTGCTATTATTTTTTTCTAATAGTTCTTTTACGCTTCTATTTTCACCAAGAAAATTATTTTAATTTTTTTTTTCTTTAGCTCGAAAGAAAAAAGATCAGAGTAGATTAAAAATAAACGTATAATACTTTCTCTGTTAAGCAACATTCATCACTAATTCTTAAAATTAAGAAAATCTACAAATTAAAAAAAACAATTGCAGAAAATTTAAGAGGGAAGTATGAGTGAGGGAGTGTTTACCAACGTCGCATTATAAAGCTACACGAGGGATATGTAATTCTTTACCTCGGTCAAATGGCGAGGACGACACCTGAGCTTGCACCACTCTTCAAACTACCACACAACGCCAACGGAAGGATTTTGGCCCTTTACAGATTTAACTTGCACCAGCCTCTCTAGACAGCGCGTTTTGAAAGGCGTGAGTGTGTGAATATTAACGTCGCACTGTTCAGCTACATGAGGGCTTTTGACGACGGATCTCATAATTTTGAACCATGGTGACGAGAATGACACCTGAGCTGGCACCACCTCTCCTAACTACCACACCACACCAATGGGAGGACATTTGAGCTCTCAACAGAATTAACGTGCTTCGCTCCCCTAAACCTACCATACTACCTTAAGTGGTACAGGGCTCGAACTCATGACATGCCAGTCACGATTCGATACCTTGACCACTAAGCTACCGCGGCCACGCGGTTTCAGAGGTACTGGGGCTCGAGTTCATGAGACGCCAGCCACGAGTTCGTGACCATAACCACTAGGCTACCGCGGCCACAAGCGAAATATAAAAGTAATGATTAAAATTTCAAAATAAAAAATTCCTTTTGGCATTTAAATTTCTTTCTTAAAGTATCTTTTCCTTCTTTTAGATTAAATTTAATTGGCTCAGTGGCACTGAGTTTTTCTGGATCATATTGTTCCAATAAGAAAGGAAAAAAGAAAGAACATATAATTTTCCCAAATTTGTTTCAAAAAGAAACAAACAGCACAAATTGGTCATCTTATAAAAAGTAATAACCTACAAAAAAAATATATGATTCGCAATTTAGATGAACAAAACGTGCTTTTCCCCGCATTTTTTTGTCGTCATTAATAGCAATTTGTTGAATGTATAAATCGCGATGCATTTACCTGCCCTCACAATACGAAATAACAAATGTAAGACATAAAGGAATCTTCATTACGATAAGAATGACCAATTACATGAAGAGCATTCAACTAAATGAAGACTTAAAAGAGAGGGAGAAATAAGTATTTCTGATAGCCATTACTGATAACAAAGATGATATGAGACATTAAAGACAGACACAGGTTCCTCTTTGAGTTCTCGTCGTTGCCCCAAACATTTGCCGGATCTAGGGATGGTTCCTTTCACTTCGTGACACAGGTCCCCGTTTTGAACGAGGCCTTCGACCGATTTGGAGATAGAGAAACGCATTATACGAAAACCTAAATAATATTCCCCTCGTTTATATGTTATCGTATATATCTCTCCGATGAGAGCAGTAATGACGAACTCTTTTCCGAGATGTATCACTGTACAAAAATCAGAAATTACTTATCCTCGTAAATAAACGAGAAGATTAACTCGCCAGGAAAACAAATAAGAATCACATCATTTGTATAGTTAATTTCTGTTAAAAATAATTTTTTTAAAAAAGTAAGCAACAGTTAGTAAAAATAAAACAATTAAAATATATATTTCACATAAGAAGCTATAAAAATTTTAGGGTTCAATAAACACTGATAAGAGATATGATATGCAAACCTCGAATTAGTTTGAAGATTATTGAGCGCATACCCAGACAAATAATTTGATGGTGATGATGTATCTACTACCTGAACCCACCATTAAAATTATTCGTATAATGAGAACCGCTTCAATGCATGATCCTAATAAGTCTTTATTATAAGAATTAATTGCCACGAGCACATTTATTTTCATCATTACAGTTTCCTCAATTGTTATTTATGACCGTCATTTGAATACTTCAGATATGCTTAGTACTACCACATTAGAAAATCCCAATTCCATTACGAATTTAATGAATTACATTTTTCATTGTCATATGTTTAATCAAGTCATATGTTTAATCAAGCGTTATAGATTGCGCTTCGCGATCTAATGCTTAGAGTAGGCAAAATTATTAACATCACAACATCGTTAAACTGATTTAGGTATAAGAATTTGGATAGATTGGGGTTGACTGATTATTTATTAACATCGTACTTCTAAGCAAAACACGGGCTGTTGGCGATGGAACTCGTAATTTAAACTCCAATAGGACTGCATTTTATCAGCTTAGACTTTGAAGACACAAGTCCCCAAACGTGAGAGCAGTTTCATGGTGGCACCATCTAGTAGCAGCCTCGTTACCAAATTTGGACGCTTGAATTATTTTTTTAATTCAAACTCTCGTCGAATAGTAAATAATGACATGATATGCATGCCTACGATTTTTGTATCCAGAAAATTTACCGAATCCAACCGGAGTTGAACCTGCAACCTTAGGCTTGCGAAACGGGTACCACCGGAGCCGACATGATTATTTGCAGAAGCATTTATATCGCATTTGGAGTCAAGCATTCGGCTTGTCCCTAGGGTAGAATGGATGGTGACCATCTCGGCCACTGCCTTATTTTTTTTAAAGTTTCTTAAAGACAAATCTATGAACGCAAATTTTATTTCCTTTTATATGCTTCATCATCACTTTATTGGGCTGCTCGTCAACTAATGGCAGAGATGCCGAAGATAGGCGAACAATAAAAAAACTTTTCAAATTTTCACACTAGAGAACTTTGAGCCGCGGCAGCTGTTTTACACGTGGGGTCTTCTGTGGCTCCAGGATTGAACCCACGACTTGACATGAGCAACTTCGACCATAAGTTTGCAATCATAATCCCTTGGCCCTTTTGAATCGGCTGGAATTCATTGGCTGGAGTTATAAAAATTCACTGCTGTTTGAACATGTATTTCGTTTGGATGTTTTGTTAAATAAAACCATCTCTCTTACATATTTTTAAAATTAATAATAAACAGTATTTAAGTACAATTACTTTATTTTGTTTTAATAATGACATATTAATATGTAACAGTATTTATAAGTTTATAAATCTGAAATTATTTTTATTTTTTTTTATTTCGATAATTTAGAATGATAACAAAGCTTTGGATTTTAATAATTTTAATAGAATCTTATAGTACCAAGGTACTACAGAAAAAAACTCTAGAAGTATTGATTTTTTTTACTTCTGATTTCACTATCACAGTGATATATATATTTGGATGATTTGAAAATACTATCGTTTTAACACTAAATAACTATATTTTTCGTTGAAATATACTAAAAATGCGTTTGATATTATAATCAAAGTCATTAATGTTGTGTTTGGAGAGAGGAAAAACTAAGTCACTATATTTTTTTTATTTTGAGCTTTATCAAGAATCATCCTTTAGTATTATGAATCGAAACAGCATTGATTATATCTTGATTTTTTAATTCTTTCTTACTCCCATCTAAGAAAGAAGTTTTTCATTTACAACCTAACATTAATTTAACACTAATTCAAGACATAAAATACCAAAGAAAATCCAATAACAGTAATACAAAAAAAAAAGCAACGTTGCGTTGCTGACAGTGAGTAGTAGTACAATTTATTTGCTTTGGGAAAAGCTCCTCCAACATTCTAAGGATAAAACACAGAATCCAGGTTTTTGTTGCTGTTGTTACGTGTAGTGTATTCTTTAGGGAAGTATTACAGCTTAATTAAAACTAAGGCAATTCACCTATACATCACTGGATGTTTCAGACTTCTAAGAAAATTAGATCAATTAATAATGAAATAACTATTGATAGGATGAAAAAAATTTTATATAAGAAAAACTTAACATAAAATTCTAAAAAAAAAAAACCCAGAAAAAATTAAGAAAATTTATTTTTATTTCATTTAATTTTAAACTTGTGCATTCAACAATCCTTAAAGCAAACCGAAATAAAATGAATAATTGGTCTTTTTTCCAATAAAATAAGCAACTGAAAAATAGTAATCTATATATATAAAGGAGAAAAGCGACTCACTCACTGACTGACTGACTGACTGACTGACTGACTAATCACGAAATCTCTGGAACTATTCAACCTACAGACTTGAAATTTGGTAGACATGTTCCTTTGATAGAGTAGACATCAGCTAAGAAAGGATTTTCCGAAATTCGAAACGCAAGGGGCGTTACGGGGGGTTAAGGGCTTTAATAATAATTGTTTCCATGTTTAAACTACTTGATGTACAATCTTGAAATTGGGTAAGCGGATTCCTTTCAGAGAGTAGAGATCCGCTACAAAATGAGTTTGCTGAAAATCGACTCCCAAGTGGCGTTGCAGGGGCTTAGGGGGCGTTATACATAATTATTTCCATTTTTAAACTATTTGACGTACTGTCTTTAAATTTGATATATATAGATTCCTTTCGTAGAATAATGATCAGTTACAAAACGGATTTCGTGAAAACAGACTTCTAAGTGGCGTTGCGGGGGTTTAAGGGGCGTAATAGATAAATATATCCGTTTTTAAACTACTTCACCTACCTGCTTGAAAATTGGTAGGTAAGTTTCTTTCCTGGAGTAAATATCCGCTACAAAATGGGTTTTGGGAAAATTGACCCCCAAGGGGTGTTGCGGGGGCGGGGGTTTAAGGGGCGTTATAAATTCCTATTTTTAAGTTATTAGACGTACAGTCTTGAAACTTAGTAAGCAGATTCCTCTCATAGGGTAGAGATACGCTAAAAAGGGGTTTCATGAAAATTGCCCCCAAGTGGCGTTGAGGGGACTTAAGGGGCGTTATAGATAATTATTTCCATTTTTAAACTATTAGACGCACAGACTTTATATTTGATAAAGAGATTTCTTTCATAGAGTAGAGATCAGCTATAAGAAGGTTTTGTGAAAACAGACCTCTAAGTGGCGTTGCAGGGGAATAAGTGGCGTAAGAGATAAATATTTTCGTTTTTAAACTTTTTGACCTACCTGCTTGAAAATTGGTAGGAATGTTTCTTTCATGTAGTAAATATCCGCTACAAAACGGGTTTGGAGAAAATTGACCCCCAAGGGGTGTTGCGGGGGGTTAAGGGCAGATATAAATAATTATTTCTTTTTTTAAACTATTAGACTCACAGTCTTGAAATTTGGTTAGCAGATTCCTCTCATAGGATAGAAATACACTGCAAAATGTGTTTTGTGAAAATCAACCCCTAGGTGGTGTTGCGGGGGTTCAAGGGGCGTTATTGATAATTTTTTTTCCATTTTTAATTAATTGGACGCACAGTCTTCAAATTTTGCTAAGCAGATTCCTTTCATAGAGTGCAATTCCCCTACAAAACGGGTTTTGTGAAAACAGACCCAGAAGTGGCCTTGCGGGGGCTCGAATGGCGTTATAGACAATTATCCCCATTTTTAAACTGTTAGACGTACAGTCTTGAAATTTGATAGCAGATTCCTTTCGTAAAGTAGAGAACCGCTACAAAATGAGTTTCGCGAATATCAACTACTAAGTTTAATTTCGGGAGATTAAGAGGCGTAATCGATAAATATTTCCATTTTTAAACTACTTGATCATCCTGCTTGAAAATTGGTAGGCATGTTCCTTTCATGAAATAGAGTTCCTCTAACAAAGAGTAAAATGAAAATTGACCCCCAAAGATGTTTGCGAGGGGTCAAGAGGAGTTACAGAAAAAAATTCCTGTTTTTAATTGTTAGACCCATATACTTGAAATTTGTTAAGCATGTTTCTTTTGTTGAATAGGGATCCACTAAGAATAAATTTTAAGCAAATCAAGTTCTGGGGGGTTGCAGGGGGTTACTGGGACGTATTGACAAAAAAAATTACTTTTTTCGAGCTACAAGGACTATAATAATGAAATTTGGTTTGCATTTTTCTTTTGCTGAATTGAAATCCGCTAAGAGCGGTTATTTTGGAAAACGGCTCTCAACGGGATTACGGGAATATTTATAGTAAAACTTTTGCTTTTTTTCTGTTAGATTTAGACTTGAAATTTGGCTTGCATGTTCAATTTACGGAGTAGAGATCCACCGAAAATTGGTTTTGCGGGAATCCACTTGGGTTTTGGGTTACGAAAGAACAAACATCATTCTATGCTTCAATTTTAGAGATTTTTAGAAAATACAAATTAGATGAGTTCTGCCCCTTTTTTTTATCAACAGGTGACAGTTACAGGTATAAGTATATTTTTCAATTCAATCGAATTCTTAATGCTAGGACTTAGATATCAATAATTTATACACATATATATAAGCAGTAAAAATTTATAAAACATCATGAAATACCCAGCGAAGCGGGCGGGTAACAGCTAGTTTATTATAAAGTGGCAAGTTGTTGTTGTGGTAATAGAGATTAGTTTTTTTTTCTCAAGATGATTTAAGCATGATTTCAATTAAATCTCTTATTTAAATGCTTCTTATTCTCTTCTTATTCTTCTTTTTGCCGAACAGTAACTAAAGACAAAAAGTATAGTTGTTGTAAAAATATTCTAAAAAATGCAGTAAGATCCAAGTATGGTAAAATATTGAAGTAATTACAGTCGGGACCCGATTAACCAAATCTTTTAACAAATTTCTTCCCACAGAATTAAAATGAAGGCAAAATATCTATTTAACAAATAATAAACCCCGAATTTACAAATTATTTCAACAGCCGAAAACTTTTTTTTGTTTGGATTGGAAAAAATTGGATTTGTGCCATATCTTTTTTGTTCGGATCAAAAAGATTTTTCTGGGAAGCAGCAAATTTTGACGGGAAAGGGTACAACCCTTTACAGGTGATGGATGAGTCATAAATGTAGCCTATCGCGTGAGTTTTGAATAAGACTTCAAAAAAATTCCTTTCTGCAACTCCTGTAAGAAAACTGTTACATTTTCTAATGTTTTACATTATTTGGAAACTGTGAAAACTTACCTCATGTAGCAGTATTTTCTTCTCTAAATAAAGTCAAAAAAGAACTCTCGAGTCAGGAATCCAAAAAGATTATCTATCATCCATTAGTCAGTATTTTAAAAATTCCAATTAACTGGTGAGTAGTAATTCGCGAATAGTATTTTTAGCTGCTGAATAAAAAGTTGTGTGTAGTTCCTAACTATGAATATTTTTTGTGTAATTGCTTATTACAAAATTTCCAAAAAGTGCAAAAAAATTTTTTTTCTTTGAACCCTGATCTTACGAATAGCTGCGAATTAATAAAAAAAAATTTCAAATGTGAATTCGTTAAATCGGGGTCTGACTGTATGCATAAATATCTATTGAAAGTATTAATAAACATATCGAAAATAAGGTTTCTAGGTATTGAAACTATTCTGGGATTCAATGTCATTTGTACATTTGTCCCATATGAATTAAAATACTAATCTTAAGTACTGCAACGGGTATCATATTGCTGAAAATTAATGTCTAATTCTTGTGCCTGAGGTAAGAAATCTTTGAATTCATAGACTCCGACATGATAAAGCATTACAATCCGTATCGGATCACCAAGATTATTTTTCTTATAACAACTGAAAGAAAAAAAATAATTGACTGATGTTAAATAACAGTGGAGATATTACGCAATACTTCTAGGGGTACTCAATCAATCAATCCTACACAGAGATTTCTCCTAAGATTTGAAATATGACATTAAACTGGTTTAATTTATGATGACATTTGTCTCTATCCTGATTATATGGACAATACAAATAAAATATGTTTTACAAGGACTGCTCGTTTATTTCAATGTTCTGTAGCAGTAGCGCTATTTTAATGAATTACATCATAACAAAACCAAATAGAAAGGTTTCCTATTTCAAGATTGACAGTTTTTTTAAGTGTCTCATTCTTGAAAAAGTTCTTTGATTAAAACAGCGGTCTTCAAACTTTTTCAACTCAAGGAACCCCTAGAACTAGGAGGCGTTTTCGTGGAGCCCCTAAAACTATAAAGTATTTTCGTAGAACCGTGCTCCACACACACACACTTAGAATATATCTTAAAATAATATTTAAAGTAGATCAACAATAGATAAATATAAAGGCAATTAAAAAAAGTATTGCATTTATTATTAAAAAATTCTAATCTACTTTTAATGTAATTTACTCATTAATAATAATCTGTGATCCAAAAATGTCACCTACCCATGCATTATGTGCTCGTATTTTTTCACACAAATTGTTGAAGACTAGGTTTATTGAGAATAACTGCAATCGCATTACTTATTCTAAGTTTCATTTGTTTCTGTACTTTGTTTTTGTAGCCACTCATGTTGAGAAATATTTCACTTATACACATTGTTCTGAATAGCATTAAAATGTGTGAGAAATACTGTATATATTTTACATGAGAGAATTTACAACATAAAATTTAGAATCTATTCTTGTTTAAATTTAGACTTTTAACATAGAATCTGTTGATAAATTTCAGGTATTTTTCAACAAATAAAAAAGGATTAATCCATTTTGCATACACATTCATAAGTTTCGTTTTGAGTTCTATTATTGTGACTCGTGGAACCCCAGGGTTCCGTGGAACACAGTTTAAAGACCACTGGATTAAAAGATATAGTTCGACTCCGATTTACCAAGCCCTAATTAACGAATTTTTCTTTTTCTACGATTATAATGAAGGCAAAAACTCCTGTATTTAACGAATAAAAACCTAAAATTAGTGAATTATTTCAACTGGTAAAAAATTTTTGCTAAGTTTGGTTTAGAAAAAAGATTGGATTTTTTTTCCAAATGATTTATTCTTTTTGTCCAAAACAAAAAAAAAAAGATTTTTCTTGTAAGCAGCAAATTTTGACAGGAAAGAGTGCAGTTCATTATTATACTTCACACGTGCACATGAATCATGAGTGTAACCTATCTCATGAGTTTTTAATCGGACTGGTAATTCCTTTCTTATCTTAACCCTTTCCACAACGCAGGATATATCTTAAAAGAAAGTTAAGGTTCTGCAGAATATTTTGATTGATTTGATGGATCCAATAAATTAGGATTCTTATGCAGACATTAATATCGAAACTTTTCCATTTTCTAATGCTTTACAGTGTTTGGACACAATGAAAACATACCCCGTGCAGCAGAATGTAAATGACGCAGGAATCAAAAAGATTGTCAAACATCTAATATTAAGAATTTTAAAAAACTTCCACTTAACCTGTGAGTAATAATTTACTAATAGTATTTTTAGCTGCTGTATAAAAAGTGTATAATTTCTAACCACAGATACTTTTTTGTGCAGTTGTTTGTAGAATTTCCAAAATGTAAGTGCAAAAAATTTGCATTTCTTTGGACCCCGATACAATGAATAAACCCCGAATTAACGAATAAAATGTTAGGTGCCGATGAATTCGTTAAATCTGGGTCCGATTGTATTTAAATTAGTCCTAAATGAGGTTTGACAGATTTTTAACGTCACCCTAAGAGAACTATTGACAACGGGCCTCGTGATTTTGAACCACGGCTAAGTGACGAGGACGACATCTGTGAGACAGCATCCCATTCTCCAAACTTCCATACTACGACAACGTGAGGAGTTCGAACTCGGCACATTTAACGCGCAGCAGGGCGTCTTCACGACTGGGTTTCAGTGCCACCAAGACTTGATAATGCTTGCTAAGAATTCGCTTGCAGGAGGGGAAAAATTAAACTATGATGAAGATACTTTTTAGCATTTAAATATGACCTGGTCAAACTTCTTGATGCTTTTCATACGTGAAGTGATATATTTATTTTTGACAAATAATAAGATTGACCATTAATTATATTCTTTGATTTTACCCAAAAAAAAATGACCCGTCTTATAAAATTCAGCAAATTTTTTGTCACATTTTCGTTAGATAATTTTTATTAGTAAAATATAACTATTGTTCTGTCTTTTGTTCTTTTTTAAAAATCATAGAGGCAAAATTTTGAAAAAAATTCTTGCTTTAACTTCTAAAACTTGTAGGCTTAATTTATATACATACTTACAGCCAGGCTTACATCTCAAAATTTCATTTTTTTTTTCTTCCTATTAATTGAACTTTTCCCCCAAATTTTTTTTCCCCAATATCATAAATTCCATCAATGTAGCAATTGAAAATGTAAGGAAGAAATGAGAATGTTAGCTTGAGGCTTTTTGCTTTTGACAGTTTTGTCGTAAAAACATGCTAGATAATTTTTTTTGGAACAAGTTTTAAACTATGATTTCCCAACACCGTTTCACTTATCTTACAACAACAATGGCACTCCACCTACAGGATCGGTGGTATAGAGAGTTCTTTTTTCCTTCTTTTTAGTAGTTGAGACAGCCACTATTTACTAGAAATGCTTTTACGATTTATTTTAGTGCCTCTATTAAATAATGTTATCCTTATTTCTTTAAAATTTGTTCTATAACACCCGATTTATTTTGAAAAATTCACTATATGTTCACTTAGAACAGTTTTAGAATCTCACTTCACTGATAAATTTGATCACTGAAAATTAGTTCAGTTGTAAAGCTAATTATTGTGTGTGGGTCAATTCGATTAACTATAAAAAGAAATAAAAATAGTACTTTTCCGTTGCGCCGGGGCAAATCTCGCCAAGTTGACGTTATTGGCGACAACATACAATATACACAAAAAAAAATATTAATAAAATATTAGCTTTCATTGGTTTTTCATCCATTTTTGATGTATTATGAAAAAGATGTTACTGGTTAGAAAACTAATTTTGAAATTGTGGTGGTAAAAGGTTACCAACGGGAATATTCCTTCGGTTTTATCATTTTTGGCGACTTTATTGCCTGAGCCCACGAGACGAAAAAGTACCATAAAAAATATCCATCCATTAAAAATAATCCGTAATTTTTTTTAAAAAAATTCAATAACTGCTTGTTGAAAAAGTTTATGACTTAAATTATAACCAATTAATAGTATAATATTCTGCTGATATACTTATTCTAAATTTTTAATCTGTACATTTAATTCCTTAAAACTATATAAAAATGATATACTATCTCAATCATATGTTTTTGTTTTTAGCCATACTTTTTTTAAGTACGACGAAATGAAATGACGATCAGGACAGATTCCATAATTTTTATTTTTGTTTTTGTCATTCTTCAAAGGATAACAAGTATTCTGAATTTTTGTGATCGTTTTTACTCCAGAGATTGAACTTTCTTCTGAAAGTAAAGAATAGTCATCAGCATCCACGTTGTTTTGTCGATATTAACGCCGCTAGGAATATATGAACCACAGACACACCTTATTATCACATAATTTAATGACTTTAATTTCATCTCTAGGGGGAGGGGAATGATTCAGTGTTTTCCTAGTTACTAAGTGATCGGTAGGTTTTTCATCGGTAGGTGACATTACTGTCACATTCTTGCTTCTAAATCATTCCTCGAAAGATCCGCATATCGAAAGCAATGTAAATTGCAGCACTTGTGACTTGTCTAGTTGCAATTGCAAAATAATTGCTTCCAAAAGACATGCTATAATGACTGTTGGTATTTCGTATCTTACCAAAATATATAGAACTATATTCTGTAATGCAAGGGTGTCAAACTCAAAAGCTAAACTTGGACCAAACAAACAAGGTTTAACTCTTGGTGGGCAGCGAAAAAAATCAATATCCATAGAAACGTAGGATTATTTCGAATAACATATTATAATAAACATATATCAAAGAACAAAAAAAAATTTAATGTTTACGTACTGACACTGACATCTCTTTTCTGCTACCATTTTTCCCCTTTCGGGAGAAATTTTTTAATTTTATTTTTTACATATTATTGTGTGCCAATATATTTGCCGGGCCGCAAAAAGTTTCGTTGTGGGCCGCGAGTTTGATTCCCCTGCAGTAATGGCATTTGAGATTGCAAATACTACCTTGCTTCAGAGTACCACTCTGCCTGAAGTTGTATTCCGAAATAAACAAAATAAGCTTAATGTGCTTAAGATTTTCATGGAGTAGGTGCTACTGTCCATCAGGAGTATTATTTCGCGTTTTGTTTTCACCAATTCGCTGTCCCAATGCAAAGCTCTTCGTCAAACAAACCGACAGTCATCCAAGCTTTTCGATTAGCTCCGTAACTTACAGATACCTTTTTAACATTCTATAAGCATTTAAGCTTTTAAGAGTAGCCTATAACGATTACTTCGTTTTTCAGATCTGTCTATGCCAGGGGTGGCCAACACGCGGCACGCGTGCCGCAGTGCGGTACGATAGAGTTGTAACAAAGACACGAGAAGACTTAATGAAAATTTAAAAACATTTTGAAAAGATAATAATAAATAACCATTATTTTTACAGTATAATTGAAAAGGGGTTGTCACAGACTAAAAACAACTCAAAATTTGTATCAAAATATGTTTGTGAATAAATGTTTTCTGTTAAACACACAACAAAATAAATATCACTCAAAACTTGCTGATATGCACCTATAATAACCTAATTTTGTTAGCATCTGCTACAGCTAATCCTAATATATAGAAGACTTGGTAAAAAAAATAGTTGTAATTCAAAAGCCACATTAAGTATGTAATGAGTGTTTAATAATTATTTTGAATTAAATGATTCAAACTGCTCATTTTTATTTTATACCTAACCTAACTGATTGTACTTGCAAAAAGTTTAAACAATAAACCTAATTTGTACTTTCGTCTTATTTATTATGCAAATTTTAAATTTCGACTACATTAAAAAATGTGCTATTTGCGATAAATTCCATAATAAGGCTATAAGTAACATTATATCAGTTTTCCATATTTGTTTGCTGGAAAAGTTGGAAGTGGCACGCAGAATTGTTTTTTTATCAAATAGTAGCAGTCTTACCAAAAAGTTTGGTCACCCCTCCTGGTCAATGCCTACACTCAAGAGAACTGTTACATTTAACTCTCCCGTAAACATATTTTCTTCTTTGAATCAAACTTTAAATTTAGCAAGATTGAATCAGAATAATCATGTTAAATAATTCACTTTTATTTTCAAAAAGGTAAACAATAACCGTAGATAGATTGGAAAAGACCATCATGCGATACCACTATAGTCAGTTCTATTGTTCTGAACTTTTCAAGGGGTGATTTAAAAAATAAGAATATGCTGTGGATTAGTGAAACTCCTAGAAATAGTGAGAAGAGTGGAGGGAGTGGGATTTCAGAAAGAAGTTTAAGAATGCTGCTTTCGGGATAACATTTCTTAAAACTGGAAAAATATGTAATAGTGAAATTTTCAATTCATAAAAGCGGACTTTTATTCTCACAAGAATTTACTATAAGCTTTTTAAATAGCATTAGTTAAATAGGTGTTCAGTTAAGAGCAGTAAAAAAGATGTAGGGAGGTTCAACTGTATTGTAAAAGCAAGCATTTTTTTTTCAAGTGCTCCTCATATTTTGTCATATTGCTTAAATTTTCATCATATAATTATTTCCAGGATCAATACTGATAGTTAACTATTGAAATAGGTAATACAGTGAAGTAGAACTGGAAATAACCTTTTCCACCAATTCTGTGACTTGGAAGAATAAAAAGAATTGCAATGATAAGTTTAGCCAGAGGCATTAAAATTGCATTGAATGGATATGCTGCAAGCTACGCTTTGTACCTAAATTCTACAGACACAGTTCAAACTAAGCAAGAAAGGTACTCCCTTAAAATTCTTGAAGATAGCGTAGCATAGCTTAAAAAGTAAATTAAAAAAAAGAGAGATACCCCCCCCCCCTCAAAAGTGGATGCCAATTTTCCATTCCCCATTATACACTAGAAAAAGAAACGGGCATGGAACACAGAAGCAACGGTGAGGTCAATAACTTTGGTATAGAAAACGAAAAATGTCGAAGAAAAAAAGGTAAGAGGAGAAAGGGGTTATTACTATTACGGATCTTTACTTCTGTAAACAGTATTTTTCCGTAAAAAATTTTAAAGTTTACTTTCTTTCTTTCGCACAGTTTTCTGAACTGAAGTATAGCACTTCTCTCAAGGCAATGCATGTCTCATTACCCGAAAAAAATATCCACTCTTTTATACAAAGATAAAAAAAACAAAAAGGTAAATAAAGGAAGGGGGAAGGAACGGAACTCCCTCTTTTTGTTGATTTCCGACTCGGAAAAAATTTAATAGAAATGCGAAAAAAGGGAACAAAACGAATATTGAAGTTATTTAAAAACCTTTGCTTTTTGGAAATTGTTGCGGAAAGAATTCTTTCTCGTCACTAGGATTCTACAATTAAAACTAAGTTATTCAGTATTGTTTGTCGATTGTTGCTTTTCGAATAAAGCATCTCACACAATAAACAAAAATTAAGCTAATCGAAACAAGATGTTGTGACCGAATCAGTAAAGCTTTAGTGGTCGAAATCATTAACAGTATAATTGCCATAGTTACCATTATAATAATTACCATAATCATTATTTGCATTTTATCAAGTTAGAATGCAAGTTTTGAATATTTCCAAAGTAAATTATTCTGTAGTAGATTTTGCTTGTTATCAACATTTATCATTAACTCATCAATATTTTCATTCGTTTTACAGCTTTTAAATTAGAGAAATTATTTAAAACTCGCACGCACACATAAGTAAAATAAAAACAAAATTCTTAAAAAATAAATCTACAAATTAAAAAATAAACTTAAAAAGACTTGAAAGACTGGTAAAAAATTTAATCCGCTGAAAATATCACAAAAATATGAATACATATATTCATATGCGCTATTACGAAGAAATTTTCGGCTGGATGGGGAAGGTTAGAATACTGTAAAGTAAGCTTAACTCTATTTCACTGTCCTAATTCAGTGACAACTCTAGAAAACTTAAGTTATCCATTTTGGTCTATTGTCTTTTTTAATGTCAACTTATATTTTGGCAGATTTGTACACAGGTTTTTTTTAATATCCAATTTCCTTCATTCTTAGCTTTGTAGGAATAACGATTTTTCTGTTATTATTTTATTTTATTATACTATATATAGTATAATAAAATAATAACAGAAAAGCCATTAAGATCTATGATGGATTTCCAGATTTATTATTACCATAATAGAATTAAAAATATGTATTTTCCTTCTCTTTTAAAGAATTATATCAAAGATGTTTTTCTAATTTTATAAGATGTATATCATAAAATTATTTTCTAGATTACCCATTCTTAATTTAAAGCTGTTAAAAAAATTATATCATACAATAATGTATAATTTTTTACTTTCATATATACCATACTTTTATACATATATATATGTTTTTCTTACAGGCTTTGAAATAAAGTTTATTATTTACTAAATGTAAAAAGGGATAAATTTAAAGATGAAAATTAAAATTAAAGCAAAAAGCGAAATTTTAATCTTACCTTTCATTTGTTTCACGATATTTTTATTCGGATCCAGCCAATGCTAAAAAAAAAAGGATTAAAAATTAGTAAGACTGGAAAAAATAATGAAAAAGTTATAATTAATGGTGTTTTATATCCGTGAACAACACATAATTAAAAACACAAAATGACATTTGATTTATCTCTTTTAAAAATAATTTTTTTATAAAAAATTATGTTCCAAAAAAATCAATTTAAGATACATATATTCTAATGTTTAAAATCATGTTTCGATAGCAAATACGAAGTGAAATGAAACATATCTTGCATTAGCGACTATGTTATTGTTAAATATCTTCTGCTGCAAACGCACAAAATATTTCTTAATGTTGTACGATTTTTCCCTGGTATTTTAAATAACCTTAAAATATTAACTTTAAAATGTATTTTAAATAACATTAGACGTTTTAGAATTTTTATTTGGAAATGCAACTAAGATATTTTAATGACACATTAGAACTGGTAGAATCTTTCTTTTGGACTGATTTTTTAATCTTACATACCTACGATGGGACGAAATTTTTACCTCAGATATTTTCAAAGTGTTCTAAGCATTTGTTGCGAGAAATTCGCAATGAAATTGCAGTAAAAGACAATACAAAAAAGCAACTGTATTTTTATAATTCTATATTCCGCTTATTGGTATCCGCCCATTTGGTGCCGCACTAAAAAGAGATACTAGCTTCCGTGGAATGCACTAGGTCTGCAATGGTAAAATGCCAATCGGCGGCCCATTAGAAATAAAAAAAAGTATATTACTTCCATTAATACCTAAAAATAGCACTAAATAATTTGAAGGAAAACATAATTACCGAGTTTAACTAGAAAATTATTGAATGCATTATCTTTAAAATGCAGTTTTTACTTCCAAGTTTCATACCAATTAACATTTTCTTCGAATTAAGCTTGTTATATGTTAACCTACAGCACATAATTAATTGTAACTTAAGTCTCAAAACAAATCATGTAGTACTTCACTACATCTGATCGCCCCCCCCTCCCCCATTGCAATCTTATTTAACACTCAAAATTTACCAGAAGCAATAGAACAGTAGGCAAACAGTTTTAATCGAAAATTGACCTAATTAGCATACATGCATATTTGTCCGTCATTCGAACTTAATTGCATTTTGACCTATTTGAAGAGTGATTCACGCCGAAATAGAAAGGCGTTTGGTTATAGTAGGACTTCAGGTAAAAACCAAAGCGAAAGGGAAAGAAAAAAAAGGGGGAAGAAAGTTCTCAATGTCATGCCAGCTGTGTCGATCAAGTTTAGGGTGGGCGTCTGAAAACGATATAGTTTGACATCCGACTCTCAGCATGTTGTCTTTGAGACATCATTTCCCAATGGCAATCATACGATTTATGATGAACAGAAACGGAGAGGAAGGATGTTTGTCCCACTGATAATGGAACAAGATTCAGGCCGACTCCACAAATTTCGTGAAGGAAAGAAAGAGGATGAGAGCGTGGGTTAGTCTTTGTGAACAAGTCACACACTTCTGGAATATACGAGTACCTAAAACGTTATGTAAGAGATTAGAAATTGCTTTTTTTCTTGGGAAAAAAAGGGGGGAGGGGAGTCATATACACATGATTCTTATCCAATTGATATCAAGATTCCAAAGAAGAGACAAGGAATACATAAAAAGTATTTTTTAAATGGAATAAGAAGTGAAAAAGGGAAAATGTCTTTCTTTTAAGTGACTTTTTTAAAGATTTTGCTTCAATATTCAATGTTGGAAGAGAGAAATTTCAAAAATTCAAATAAATGATTAAAATATAGGGAAACTTATAGAAGTTGAACAGAAAACTCATATCTCTGTAAAAAAATTTTATGTTAAATTCTGATTGGGGGGAAAAGGAATTGACATAGTAATTTTTTCACATTATATATGCATACATATACTACCATTTAAGATACTGAAATAATATCAATTAAAAATTATAAATATTGTAAACTCAATATTAATTAATTTAAAATATTTTTCTTTTCTTCTGTCATGCAAGTTTTAAAATGTGAAGAAATATATAATTATATAAAGAAAATGAATTTAAGTTTCATTTGAAATCAAGCGATGTGGCTTAAAAATTTTAGTCAAATACATATCTCAAAGCTCTAAAAATAGGATGAAAGATGCAGTTTATATACTTGCATTAAACCACGAAATTGAAACTGATAACAATTTAAAGCAAATGACTTAAAAATGCCTTACAAAAATGAGTAAAACTTCAGTAAAATAAGATCTAGTACAAAATAATAGACGGGATTTTCTAAACCTAAATTACAAATAAATATAATGCATTAACAAGTCTGGGGAAATGCTTCAAGTTATATAGTACATGCTGCTATAAATTAACTGAATAGTGTAAGAATAATTAATAATGTAAAAGATTTATTGACTGCATTAAAAAAATTTTCAATTAATAGTTTTGAGATTTTTTGAAGATTCATTCAATTCTATCGATATTAATGATATGATTTAGTATTTCAATATTCATACATCATTTACCATTATATATAATGATATATGTACTATTACAAATTTTTGATGAAAAGTAAACTTAGCAAATTCAATAAATTATTGTTAAATTAACTCGCTCACTAAATTAGTTCTAAAAGAAAATTATAAAATAATACAAGAGTAATTTTACAGTAAACCATTTCAAGGTTAACTAAAACATTGACGAGTAAATAATTATCTCTCTCTGTATAAAATATACATGATAGAGAGATCTTGTCTTTTTTTTAGGTAAAAAATACGCATTTCAAACCAAATATGAATTTTTACTCGGACCGCTGTAATTGAATTCCGACAAATAACACTAATATTTTTCTAGATATTAAACAACACAATTAAAATATCACTGAATATGTACTAATATTTATAACAAGAGATGCGATTGTAACCAATATTAGTAAAGCACTACATTGGAACAGTAACATGCGTGTATCAATATGCAGAAACATAATCGTGAATTATAATCAACGCAAGAAATATTTAATTTTTCAAAGATCGAACCAAATCAAAAGTTAAAATGAAATTTAATATTGTAAAGAACAAAAATACCATTTAATTCAGAAAAAAAAATCCTCTTTGTAAAAATACTTAAATTGTACCAATTAATTTATTGCTTCTTTTTATTCAGAATATTACTATTAAAAATATGATATTGTTTTTACGAAGTGAGTTGTCTAAAATTTCTCTTCGTTTAAAAACTTCCGTTCTCAAAACACCGATGACTTTATTTTTCATTTCACGTAAAAGTTATATAAATCCTTATTAATATTATTAGTTCCATAAAAGAATTTAGTAACCATTAACTTTTCATTATTTTTAATATAGTTTTAAAATTAACAAATTTGCTATAATGAAGCCCTTTTGATCGCTATCTTTGAATTTGCTTATAGATACGAAATCTTGCAAGTTACTTATGTTATTGCACTGTTATTTAAACAGTGTTCTAAGTATTTTTGAATGCATTTCAGATAAGTGCCTTTTTTTCATAATTAATAACGGATTCAGGAAATCTATCCATTATAATCATTGGAATTTCGCTACTATAAAAAAACATCTTCTCTTAACCTGCTTTCTTTATACTATACAGTTCAAATTAATTGGGACAAATGAAAAAAAGTGTGTGATTTTTTTTTCTAAAACCTTAGTTTTTTTATCATTACATACTGTAAATAGACTGAAAAATGTGTATATTAGTATGAAGTATGTCTTCATTTAGCAGAAATAACCATTTCAACCCGTCTTGGCATTGACTCCACTAGAGTAGCACACATGTTCTTGATTTCATCATCTAGGAAACACTAGTATAGCCCTTTTTACCACTTGCTCTGTTGTCGTGCGATTCATCATATAGCGAAGTGATTCTTGAGAATATGCCATCAGTTTTGAATAGGATTTAAGTCTGGGGAATTTTCAAGCCAATCGTGCACTTTTATTTTATTTTCCGCGTAAAAGTATGGACCAATTTCGAATTGTGACAAGGGGCCCAAGTCATGTTGAAATGTTCCATCAAATGTTTTCATGAATATGGAACAATCCTACTACATAATAATTCTATATATTTGACAGAATTCTCATCATGTATTTAAGAGGAACTAAGCTTCCATGGCCATTTGTTGTGAAAAATCCCCAAACATCTGTTAAGAAGAGTGTTTTACAATCTGTTGGACATGATCTGGTAACAGAGTTTCAACTTCATTTCGTCAAACAACACTTGATTTATATCCCTGCACAAATAAATGTTTCATCACTCAAAATTATCTTCCAATCGTTAACAGTCCATGATCGGTATTTTTTGACCCGTGCTAAGAGTTTTTCATCATTTTGCGAGTTAGAAATAGTTTTTTCCCTCAGTCTTGTTGCCTTAAGGCCACCTTCCAGAAGCCTTTTCCATGCAGTTGAAGAACTCATTTCAACACCATTATCCAATAAATCCCTTCAAAGGTCTATGCTTGTCTATGTTGGATTTATTTTGCTACCTCTTATTAAAATTTTATCATTTATTGGAGTAGAGTTTTCCACTTGCACCCCCATTTTTCTATTCTTTTTGAAGAAGATGATCCAGAATTTTGAAATGTTCTTTAAACACTTAATTCGGTCACACCAAATGCCATAGTTATATCTCTCACAGTCATAGAAGTGTGTTCATTGAGAGCGATTTATTTTAGAACGGTTCCTCTGAGTAATATCAATCTTTGAACAAGTAAAAGTAGCACGTCTTATACAAAACGCAAAATTGAAATTACCAGCTGCCCCACTGAAAAGCTCACAACTGAGCTCCTGATACATTAAAATGAATAAATTATGGTCAAAGTCGATCTGTCACACTACCTAAAGGCAGATATAACGGATTTGAGGTGGCTCACGATATCACTAGTAATCACATACCGACTCAAACAAGAAAAACATGTTTGTCCCAATTAATTCGAATAGTATATAGATGCTGATATATCCATTTCGGTATTTTAATATACCTCTCGTCTAGAGTTTTTAAATATATATGTGGCGGAATCTAAATAAGCCAGTAACAGCCTCCGGACAGGAGTAATCACTTTTGTCTAGTGGTAAGTTACGCGCTTACGAATCGGAAGGTACCGAGTTCAAACCTCCGATATTGGTGACCTCGGCTGAAAAGAAAAACGCAAAATCTTCTGATGTGTCATGGCGCCATCTACCTGCAAGAAGAGCAAGCAAAGTCGTCAAAACTCACTTGGCGCAGCAAAGTCGCCAGACTCACTTGGCGCAGCAAAAGTCGCTAGACCCACTCGGCGCAGCAAAGTCGTCAGACTCACTTGACGCAATAGTAGCAACTCCCACGCTCGCCATAACAAAATATCTCGTTCGTTCGCCTATCCACCGACTCACTGGTGGGGGAGTACTGTGGCGAAATCTAAATAAGCCAGTAACAGCCTCCGGACAGGAGTGATCACTTGTCTAGTGGTAAGTTACGCGCTTACGAATCGGAAGGTACCGAGTTCAAACCTCCGATATATATATACGTGTATGTGTGTGCTCAGGAATAAAAAATTTTGAAGTGAATTTAAATTTTACAAAAACAAAATATTTCGGGTGTTAAACGGTAGAATTTATTTTTCCTGCTCTGATTACGTTTAGAGATGTTACGATTATGTTTCCGTTAAATGGTAACTATATCGACGAGACCTCGACAGTCCGTTATACTATACAAATAATCAAATGGAATAATTGTTTGATCGAAATATATGACAAGAAAAAGTTAGGTTGCGACGAAATAGGTCTCTGAAGATAAACATACTTCGTAACTGTCGTAAAATTCATAATAATTTGATTATATTTTAATTCGTCCAAGAATTTTTGATTACGTATAAATTACAACAATATTTCAAAGAACTGATAAAAAAAATTCTTAATTTTTATATGGGTTTTGCTTTAATCCAAAATTGTAAGAAACTTAACACAATTATAACATATTTTTGAAACTATTTATTAGTAAATGCAGTCAGGAATTAATAGCTAAAACAACAGTTCCTTGGTGGCTAGTTAAGCACAATATATAAAAGAAATCTGTTGTAAATAAATAATTTAATGTGAATTGGAATAGTTATTAGTCTGTTTTTAAATGCTTCAACAGTTTAAAGTTTTAATGCCATGCAAACGAAGTAATTTGTTTTGTTTTTAATGTGCATTTTTTTTTTATTCATGCTTTAAAAACTATTTAAAATATTCTTATTTCTGCAAAAAAAAAAACTTTTAAATTGATTAAAATAATAGAAAAGAACATAAAGGAATATCTTTGCATTTCATCCTTTGACCGTTTTAAAAATAAGTCAAATTTATGAAGAGAAAAAATATTCATGAATTTTTTTCATATAACACTAAATTTTTATGGATCATAATTAAATGCAAAGGAAAGAACATGTGTTTCTGACATTTAAAATAATCTCCAGAGCACTTCTCTTTTAAAATAAAACAAATATATTTAAACAGCCACTCACGAGTTTTATCAGGAAATTTTGAAGTTTAACTAGGTATAAAAAAATCTTATTCGTGTAAGTTCTTTTAAAAAAAGGGAGGTCCAAATTTGTATCCAAAAGTTTTTATCTTGATTTGATACTTTGTGACTAGGTTTTTTTTATAGCTTAGATGAAAAAACTATGTGCGATATGCTATGATTTTATGTGTTGCATAAGAATGAAAGCAAAATAAGCATTAAAAAACATCACAAAACCCTTTTTGTCAACTTATACGGTAGATAAAATCTACATTCAGGGCGGATACTGAATCACTTACTAATAAACTATACTTTTTATGAGTCTCAACGGGCATTTAGTGTAATATCTTTCACTTTTCAAATGGTGACTCGTAGAATTTGGATTTTGTAGGCAAAGAGAACACCTTATGAGGTATTTAATTTGACCACACAAGGAGTGAAAAAAATTGAATTAGATTTTTATTATAATGAAACAAGTTTTTTTTTAAACTTAGTTTCATAACACATGAGGTTTTTTATTTTTCACGGTTATATACTATTTTTTAAGAGATAAAGCAGATTTTTCACATTACATACATTACTAAACTGTATCATTTATTTAAACAAAACTTAGTGTATTTATTCGAAGTTCTTTCAAGGAGACCAGTGTAGCTAGAATTTTAATTAAAAACCCACATGTTTTTAGATTTACATTAACTATATGTAACAGAATTGTTGATGTTATATTCTTTTTATAAGCAAATAAAAGGTTTCCTAGGGCTTTTTCCATCGATTTGTACATCTTGCACTAAATACCTTTTTATGAAATCACTCTTGTTTTTTAGAATTTTTAACCAAGAATGGATCACCCTATGAAAGTTCGAATAAAAAATATGAAAGTATGCATTACCCTTTGTCCAGTAGCATCCATAAATCGAAGACCGAAGTATGCCGTTTCCATTAAATTTAAATGCTTGAATACCACATCCAGCAATTGCTGTCCCCTAGATGTTTCCTGAAAAAGAAGAGGGAATGTATAAAGATAATGAATATATCAGAAATTGCTTCTTATAACTTAATTGACTTAAGTTAGAGTCTAACTAACCGCTCGTAAAATATATAATGGTATATAACGAATACTTTAAAAAAAATTCCACAACTTTATTTTAACAACTTTCGTTAATATACGAGTATAGTTAATAAACAACGTTTGTGTTTCACAGGTCGATTTAAAAGTTAATCACATTTCTACTATTGTTAATTTGATCTTTTCAAAACGAATAATTCATTTCAAAAAATTAATTCATTATTGTTGTTACTGATTCTCCGATGTTAGCCAATAGAGAAGATTGAATACCGTAATAATATTGTATAATGACAACATATCCATGTAACTAGTACAGAATCAGCATTTACTCTATACGCATTTAACTATAGTTATTTAAATGTTCATAGTCTTCTTCTAGAAGACAGCTTATTGTGAATAAAAAAATACGGAAATGGATGGGGGAGGGGAGAAGCATTTCAAAAGTATCGTATAAACATATATGCAAAATATTGGGAACAGATACCTTACCAATAACAAAATTTAATATTTAGAATCTTAAAATTGAAATTCTTAATTCATTTATTTATAATATCATATACACAAAAACTGAAATAAAAGAGAGATGACGAGGTTATGGAAAACTTTTGATATACATAAGTGCATATAAAAACATTTATCTGTCGTATGGAAGATTCTAGTTTTGGATTTAAAACTTCGAATCATTGCAGCTTCTTTTTGCAATATTAAAATACAAATAATAATAGAACAAATAAAAATCCGCTCGTTCCATTAATATTCATTCCGTTCATCTCTCTTCGTGAATATTATTGCTTGTTATATATTACTGGATGAAAAATAATTTTTCTTCGAAAGATTCGTTTTAAAAGGTGTCTCCGAATTTTAACATAAAAAACGAATTTGTTTAAATAAATATCGTAAGTTTGGACAGAATAATTCCTCCATTTTCAATCAATTACGTTCAACAAAATCAAATTAGAATTCCAATGACACTAAAGTAATTTATATTCGTCGGTTGAAATCCGAGATATTTTGACACAGCTTTTTAATAAATTTTAAACGTTTTAATGCGATTATGAAAAGTAATTTGAGCTTTTGAAAAAACTATTAATCTTTATCATTTCAACCATCCCTTATCAACGCCATTTATTAGGAGATTTAAATAAGATTCAGAGAGTTCTTGCACAAGTTAAAACTAACACTTCTAAAATTATTAAACTGTTGAAAATCATAATAAATCTCGAAACATATATTTGTGTGCACCATTTTGTATCAAAATAATATTTTAAATGCAAAATGTAGCTTCATCGATTGCTTGTTCGCACTTTGAAGCAACACAAGAGCTACTGACAACGGACCTCGTAATTTTTATGGTCAAGTGACGAGGACGATACCCGAACTGACACTCAACTCTCCAAATGACCACATCTCAAAAACATGAGAAATTTTTGCTTCGAAAGCCCACGAATTAACAGAGACAAATGCTGCGTGCTTTAAAAATTATAGTCAAAATATTTATTCTCTTTCAAAGGACGTGGCCGCAACAGCCTAGTGGTCATGGTCATGAACTCGGTGCCAACGTGTAATGAGTTCGAGCCCTAATGTCACTGAAGATCCACCGCGTAGACATAATGTGATGCACGTTAAATCTCTCGTGGCTCTAAGTCCTCACGCTGGCATAGTGTGTAAGGTTGGGACAGTGTCATCCTAGGTCATGGTTCAAAATGACTAGGTCCGTCGCCCATAGCCTCGGGTTGCCTTATAGTGGAGACATGAAAAACACTCTTTTCCAATGGTTTCCTTTTCTTCTACAGGAAACACTTTTGACTTAAAGATACTATGATTAAAAATACTGTAAATTTAATAGCTGAGTAATTTCGTTTTGATAATCGCATTACATGAAGATTTTTAATGATGCTGTGCATTAGAATTATGTTGCTTATTAGTACTTATTTAGAAAACATTTATTATGAACATAATAATTATATAGGTTAACATTTCAACTCATCTACACAAATGTTTACTGTTTTAAAAGAATATTTCCCAGTCGTATCTATAATTATTTTAAATTTATAAAGCTTAATATGCTTAAGAATATT
Organism: Trichonephila clavata; assembly: GCA_019973975.1. Classification (NCBI taxonomy): domain Eukaryota; kingdom Metazoa; phylum Arthropoda; class Arachnida; order Araneae; family Nephilidae; genus Trichonephila; species Trichonephila clavata. Next base: position 129,483 of record BMAO01034412.1, on the reverse strand, counting down.
GTTGATGTGGTTTTTTTTTCCTGAAAAAAAAAATAATGATTCGTGTATTTTGAAAAAAAAATATATCCACTAAATTATTCATACTGAAAATCTTCAACAAAAACAAATTATAAGTTTCAGTATATATCACAATTGTTTTATCTGAGATTTTTGCTCTTTACTTAAAACTGGAAGAAATAAAATTTCAAAGAGCATGGACTGTTCAATCAATATCACGCAAATTTAAAATAAATTCAGCCATCATTTAAAAACACAATTCAAAACTTTTTTTTGTTTCAGATGAGACTGCAGATCGGTAATTACCATTGCAGACCTAGGACATTCCCTGGGAGCTGGTATCACTTTTCAGTGTTGCTCTAAATAGGTGGATACCAATTGCCACAATATAATTTTGATGCCGAATTTCCTTCCCAGAGGGAAGGACCTGAGCTCAGACGATGCGAATTTGTTTTAGGAATTTAACTCTGCCTAGAGCTCCAAGACAAACAAACCCTCTAAAAATGTTTAACATGCAGCATAATCAAACAACGTGGACGCTATTAATTTTTTTGCATCCTGAAAATCCACCGACTTGGGCAGGAGTCGAACCCACAAACTTGAGTGTACAAAGCCAGCGCCTAACCAACTTCGCCACCCAGCCGACACATAAATAAAACTATAAATAATTTAACTTTTGAATTTATAAAGATAAGCAAAAATGCATTTGATAAATATTAAATACGTTTCTAAATTTATTTAAATATTTTACATAATACAGACAATTATAGAATCTGCACATTTACGTCTTTCTTTTTCATCTTTTATCTCGATTAATAGCTTTAAAAATAAACTTAAGCAGAGTGAAAGGATATATTACACATTATGAGTGTTATGTGTGTTTTTATTCTTTAATCTACAGTAAATGCGTATAAGATTCATTTCTTATACGCATTTATCACGAAGCCTTTATAAATAGCCACAAAGAAACAATAACAACAAGAAAGGTGCAGTCGACTATAAAAACGACGAATAATCCATATTAACAAACCATTAAAAGAGAAAGCGAAAACAACGAAAGGCGAATACGTTAACTCGATTTACTGCTTGCTCTGCGAGTGCAGAGATTATGAACCCCCAAAACTCTTTCCTCACGCCGAAAGACAAAAGTTCGTGCGTGTTTTTACAATACCCTCCAATGACACATACGAGCGCATGCATGCATAATAGTCGTTCGATAACTATCCTTAACAACTTAGGCCATTAACAGACAATGAAATGTAATAGAGGGGCGGAAAGAAAGAATAAAACTGTATCGTTTGCTTCCGACCCTCCGTGACGGAATGTTCTTACAAACAATTTGACCATAACGTGTTGCATTCTGCGCAGTCACGATATATTCCAAAGGATTTAGATAAAGGGAGGGAGGGAAGAGAGATAAAGAAAAATCCAACACATAGAAATGAGCTCGCCGTGATACACAAATCGATAGTTGAGCTTTTGTCATTGAGATTTGGGTACGATTTGAGTTGGCCTCACACGAATGTTATTGGTGCTAATCCAGGCCCTCACCTGCAATCGAATTTCCGTTTCTACTATTTTTTTCAATAGGTTATTCATCGGTTTTATATTTAAAAGTTTTTATTTGAGCTTGACCGGAGACTTAGTTATGCGTGAATATTTTGCTAACAAAACAGAGCGAGTGAGAGTTACATTAACATCGCACTACAAAGAAACAAGAGAGCTGTTGGCGATGTACCACGTAATTTTCAACCAATACCCGAGCTTCCCCCTCTCTTAACTTCCACACCACACCAACAGGAGGACGTTTGAGCCTCAACAGATTTAACGTGCATCGGCCGCCTCTACACAGCAGGTCTTCACCGGTTCTGGGTTTGAACTCCTGACACGCTAGCCACGAGTCCGTTAGCATAACCACTAGATTACCACGGCTATGCTGAGAAAACAGAAAAAAATATTTTGAAACCGTGATCTCTTGTTGATGCCAAAGGGATAACATCTGATTCTGTACTGTTCAATAAATCTCTTACAAATTTGTATGTATTTTACTATCGGATTATATACGAAAAAATATATATTTACAGTAACTTACTACTTTGGTAATATGCAACAAGAATGACACAATAGATTCAAAATACCCAATGACAGGAATTGGATTTTCGAACTAACATCGATGTTCAATTACTAGAGAGCTATCGTGGTGAACTTTATAATTCTGAGCTACCATCAAATGATGAAGGCGACATCTGAGTTGGCATCTAACATCCACATCTCACCACATTATGTCTTCGATGTTCAATTTCATTTGACCGGCAGCAACCTCCATTATTCAGCACGATGAGTCTTTGATGGAATCAGGAACTCAAAAGAAAAGTCACGAATCTCGTAGAATGTGATAATGTGAACTTGACACCTATTAGAAGTTAAAATATAATTCCTACATTGAAACATATGATAATGAATCAGATTTCCTTTCTCGATCTTTTTTTTGCTGTTGTTCATTTATTTGTTTTTTCTGAATCTTCTTTATCTCAGAATACTTATGAAAATTAATTACTTTAATTTCTACAATCATAAGCAAAGTTTTAATTCGTTTATTAGCAAATGACATGTAATAATAAATACGGGTGTATAAAAACCTTATGCATAATAGATGACTATAAAATTTCGATATGGATAAAAGAAACAAGAAATTTCAATTATAATTTTAAAAAATCCTTGCAGACGTTTTTGATATTAACTGTCACTAACAGTGAAATCGTTTAAAAATGCTCATCGCATATACGAAAAAATTTCTAAATCTCCTATCTCCAAAACAGTTTGACTGGAACAATATATATTGTTACTGCACAGGAATAGGGGAGGGACAATAAAAACGAAGGCAAAAAATGAAATGACAGTTATAAAATAGTACTCGTCTAGTCATTTGAACGTTTAAAGAAATAGTGTTTACTTTTTTTTTGTTCAAAACGGTCGGTATAGGGGTTACGCTCATTAATTTGAAGATCTTAATTCGCACACAATACCAATGTTTCTCAACAAGCGTTCTTTTTGTTTCAAGTAAAAATTGCGGAACGTGTCACCTTAATGATTTGGATAACACAATTGAAACACTCCTTTCTATGCCGCGCCCTGCATGACTCGGTCAGAGAAATATTATTACGACACGTTTTTAATATAACTCATTATATGTGGGAGATGATTTAAATAGTAGGATTTAATGCATCCCGTGGGATGTAATAGCACTTTTTTGTTTGCTATGCGTACAACTGCTAAGTAATTTCTGTAATCATAAATGAGAAAGCCTTAAAAATTCCTCTGGTTACTCATTTGATCGTGTGATCCCACGAGACATTTTAAATTGAAATATTGTCAATACATGTAAAGTTTTTGCTTTTATTCACACTAAACATACCTCACCTGATGAAATAAATTTAGTGATAAATTGTTGTAACTCGAAAATTTTAGCAATAAAATGAGTTCAAACAACCATTGTGGCAACTCGTGCCACAGATTATTAGTAGCCTCCATGGCAGAAAATTTTAAACGTATTTTCCTTATCCGATGGTGATATTCAAATAATTAAAAAAAGTATTTTTTTTTTTTAGAATTGTGGCAACGATAATTTTTGCACCGATTGAATTTTATTTAATCGATTGCTGTATGCAACGCTATCATCTGATTTTACATCATTGTTCAAGTAGTTATTCTATATGTTACGTGGTTTGATTTGTTCATAAAATGATGGAAGAAAATTTTGCAGTGCCTATTTGGAAATGAGCAACATACCTCGGAATAAGAAAATGTATTGCTTCCCCATCTTATTAGAATATCTAAGCTAGACAAAGTGAAGAAATCGGTTCACGATACGTTTGCTATACGCATATGTTATTATATCTTATTTACTATTAATTTTTCTTTCCATATATAAACTGATGCCAACGGCAACTTCCATTCAAACTATATCTTTATTTATTGCTGTTATTTTTCATTTATAGTACATAGAACCATTTACCTTGAAAGTAGGGGGGGGGGTAATGAGTCAACACACATCGTCACTACGATATTCTTCATTATAATCCAATATTTATATTAATACACAATCACAATCTATATAAAATATTTTGAAAGTTCTAAAGAAGCCGTTTTATTGGAAGAGCGCATATCAATCTCGTTTTTTGGTTGAATGATGTTTCAAACGACGTTTTATTGCGTACAAATACACAGCAGCAGCATCTTTCCTTAGTCTGCCATGCTAAAACAAAATTTTAAAATGTTTTTTAGTAATTCTGCGATTAAATTTATTTATTCTTAGGTGATTGATCCCCCAACATGTGATCTTATTCTCTTTTATAATATTCTTGTTGCAGGTCCCACACCTACACATTGAATAAGTACCAGAGTATTTTTAAATTATAAGTATAGAACTGTATCTACAGTCTCAAAATTACTATTTTGAACCCAACAAGTGTATATTAAAATATAATCAGCTCATCGATCAAACTTTCCAATAAAGAGATTTTAATCAATTATTTTTAAAAAGTCTTCATGCATGCTTTTATTTTCTACCGAGCTTCAAATACTACACGTGTTTAATTTGGAAAAAAAAATTCTGCAAATAAACAGTTTCTTCGTATTATACTACTATATACCCATCAATAAACTAAACGTCAAAAGGTGTAATGTTCCCTGGGGTGACTATGCATATGAAAACAGCGAAGTTTAAGAGTTAACATTAATCACCTCTGTTCTAAGCTAAAAATATTGAACAAGAAAATCTGGAAAATTACACACCGTTTCCCCTCTTTAATAAATAGCCCTCACGTACTATAAACACCAAGCGTTAGTGAATTGACAATTTCAAAGAGCAAAAAAAGTAGTCCAACATCAATTATGCCCTAGGAATTCTCATTCATGTCCCTAACTGGAAAACTGAGTTCTTTGCCATTAAAGAGATAAGGTCAGACCTTGAAGTCCGTCCGTGGGAACTGAAAAGACACCAACCTTTCTACACACTTCATAATAAAATCGTACGTGATTGACTCTCTTAAAATCTTTAAGAAGCCTCGGGGATGAGGTTCCCTCTCACCCCTCTCTCCTCTTTGATCACTTCATCTGCTTTTTATTTCGATAGATAAAGTCGAAAGGTAAAAGAAAAGAAAACATAGATATGTGAAACTATGCCTGTGGTGTGGTCTCGTCCCTCATCCCGCCCCTCTCCGACTGAAATACGTCTCACCACTAGTTTACGTGCAAGGCGAGTGTGAGAAAAGACCAACTGACTCAGTGAAAGAATTCGCCATGTGAATTAATTATTGCTTGGTGATAAAAAGTGTTATCAATACATGAGCCAGACAGAAAGAAAAATGAATAAGAAATGTATCCAAAGATAGCACATTCAATTCTCAAAGTTTATGCAAAATACTGGAAGAAAATTTATTGGGTTAGATATTCAAATCTACAATGTTTAATTTTCTCACAGTAAAACTCGACTGTAGAATAAGAAGAAAGAATAAATGAGAAAAACTATGTATTTCATGGCGAGTGAATTTTTTCTCTTGCATAAAAAAGTGTAAGAGATCCGAGAATCTCATTGAAGTATTTATTTGATAACAAGAAATTTATCGATTCATTTTTACTTAAAATGTAATATAAAAATTAAGCCTACAATTATAAGAATAAATAAAAGTATAAGAGTTCGTTACAAATAGATTAAATACGATAATTTTGATTTTTTTTTCCTTTAGAAAAACCAGCAATAATGCAGATAAAAGTTTAAATATTTATAGGGTAAAAGAGCTATTAAATAATATATTATTGTATGTCGATTAAACGTGTTCACAAATATTTACTTAACAATAAAACTGTTTATTGTTAACTTTGAATTAAAGCAAATGATACAATATATATAACAACAGATTTCTTAAATTAGTTTTCCTTTTTTTTTTTATGTAATTCTTCCATTTAAAAAAGAGACTCTCTCTCAGAAAATTTTTGAAACAAAGTTTAATAGCCTTTTTTTTATGCTATATGATAATTTTTTAAAGAACTCTCTTTTAGAAATGTTTTGCTGGTTCAACAGATTTTTAAAGATTAGCTCGAATTTTTGGAATGTTGCGAATTTAAATGACTTTTTGAAAGTCATGAAAAATTGAGAATTATTAAAATGGATAACAAAAAAATATTTTCCATCTAATATATAATTTTTAATAATATTAAATGCTACAAAGAAATCGATTTGAATGATACCAGTGTGCATTTTCTACCCTGGTTCTACCAGTAATCAGATTTATTCTTTCATTATCGTCGTACCTTGAAGCAACACGAGGGTTATTGGCGACAGACCTCGTAATTTTGATGGTAAATGACGACACCTGAGCTGGCACACACCATGCCAACGTGTGAAGACTTTGATATTCAACAGTTTTACAAGCATCAGCTACTCTGTATGCCAGGTCTTCGGAGGCACAAGACTCGAACGCACAACTAGATACTAACTATGCTGGCCACACATTTGCTACTATAACCACGCGGCTAACACAGCCACAGAGAAATATTAGTGGTAAGAAACGCTTGTTTAACGAAGTCCATATATTAGCATAGAAGCAAATGTAAATTTTATGAACACTTAGAGGAATCTCATTACCCACTATCATCAATTAAATTGCTGTTCACATTGTCTTACAATACCTAACAAGAGCAGCATTTTTATGATTCCCTCTAAAACACTTTCTTCACATAAATAATTAAGCTTGACTGGGAGATGGATTACCGTTGAATAAATGAATATTTCATGATGAATTAATGAATAAATAAAATTCAGCACGTGATCTACTGAAATTAACTGATGAGATCGTTTCCCCTCTTTTTGCGAATTAATAAAAATCGAAACATTACTTAAATCAGAAGGCATTTTAAAAGATATTTTAAAATCATTATAAAAGAATAATTCCAATGTTACTTATGTTTTTTTTTTCAATTCGGAATACAAATTTGTTTCTGCCGATAACTTTTTCTTCACTATTCGACTCCTATCAAATTATAATTTCGAGAATTTTGGAGAGGAAATGAAAGTCTTACTCGCAAAATATTTGGAAGTATATTGAAAAACATTCCCAGAAAATATGCAACACAAGCGATCAAGCGCCAAATTTTGAATATCTCACAGATTATTGTTTAAGAAAAATTCAAATTAATTCTTTAAAAAAATGAGGGGGAGAGATAAAGAAAATCAGGAGATTATTATACTACATAGATTTCAAAAAAATTTTTAAAAAATACAATGCGAATGATGTGTCATCCTTTTGACTAAAATTAAGTACAACAAAAGTGATGAAAGTTCTTTTTCTTTTTTTTAACCCCTTATGCAAACAATGAGAAAAAAACCTGTTGCGTAACTGAGCTTTAGGCCGACAGGCTGAGCCTGAAGCATCAAACCTTTGTCGCCTAGTGACATATCTCCTCATAGAAAATAATCTTCACTTTCACCCAGTGTAGAGAACGGGTTCAGCGGCCCAAGAAAGATGTACCAACTTCTTTTTTTTTATTCTTCTCCTCTTACAATCTGATTGTTTTCTTTATCTGAAATGGGGTTCCGCGCGGGGCAATTTTTCCACCGGGCGACCTGCGCCAGAGGTCGGCGAGCAAAGGTCGACGTTGAACCCATACCGTAGAAGGTTATGTCTAGCAGTAATTTCCACGACAAATTACTAGCTACTGATTTAATGCTTCGTGAGAGAATTGTTAATGGGAAAAGTCACTTTCTCTAGAACCCTGTATTTATATAAAGTGGGAGGAAAGCAGAGATGGAAGGCTTTTTCTTTGGATCTATTGAGACGAACGCCAACGGAATTTTATGGCAGATGCCCATAGTACAAGACGTATTCAACCTTACGATACTGTGAATATCGACCCTTTTATTAATATAGATATCGAATTTTTCAATAAATTATCACAAAAAAAATCAAACTATATGATAAGAAAACTAAAAATTTAGTAGTGATGCAAAAAAAAAAATTTTTTTTCATTTTTGAAAAAAAAAATTTATGTATTTTTTTTAAATAATAGGCTGGTGTATACATGTGAAGTGTCGGATTTTCTTTGCATGTGAACGTTTGTCTCCTTGTGTAAAAACAAAAAAGCATAGCGAAAACAACTTTGTTTAGTTGCACAGTCCAATGTCGGGGTCACATTTCAGCGCCGAGATTTTTTGTAAATGTTCTATTTTGTTATTTGTTGTGAATTTCATAACGATATGAATTCACCCGACATTCGTATGAGTATAAACTTAGTAATAATGCTTGGTAATTGTTAAATGACGAGGACGACACTTGAGTTGACACTTACCTTTCTAAATTTCCATACCAACGGGTGGACGTTTGAGCTTCGACAGGTTTAACGTGCACGGCCCCCTACGCGGCGGATCTTCAGCGGTACAAGGCTCGAACTCATGACACGCCGGTCACTAGTCCATTACCTTGAGTATAAACCAGACATTTGGGGAGAATACTGTTAATGATCGAAAAGTGTAGCGTTGGTTAGGAAAATTTCGGTCTGGTGATTTTTTTCCCCTACAAAATAAACCGCGTAGCATCTGTAAAATGAATGATGCTCTGAAAGCATTGGAGGAAAACGAAACCAATTGAACTATTATATTACTAGAAGATTGATGAAATTCACGAGAAATTGAAAATTATACGCCCATCACTTTTTAATTGGCAAAACTTAATATTTTTCCAGGATAACGTTCAGCCGCATACGTCGTACGAAATATTTATGAAATTAAATGAATTAAATTAAAAATAAAATTTTGCAACACCCGGCTTATTCACCGGATCTTGCACCGATCGACTTTTATTTTTTAAAACTTTTAGAATAGTTTTTACGGGCTAAGCAGTATGGAAAAGAAGACCTTCTGAAAAAATTAATGCAAGAGTTTGTTTTTTAAAAGATCAGAATTTCTTAAAGAGAGGCATTCTTTGCATTCGAATCTCGTTGGGAAAAGTGTATTGAAGCAAATGGAGTATATTTTGATTAAATAAACAGCTTTTGAAATGTATATTATTTATATATATATATATATATACTTAAAGACCATGCAATTTCATACGCAGCTATATAATACTTCCAACAGTCCAACACACAATCCAATACTTCTCTTAACTTCAGTCGTGAAAAATTATGTGTATTTCTTCTTATTTCAGCAAAATGATTCCTATGGAGCCATTTTAAGAACTTTTACAGCTTATCTAAAATTCCTTTCAATATAATTATGCTTGCATAATTTTTTCTCCAAAAACTAACGTAATGTATATAACCACAAAAAGCTCATCAAAATGCTACAACAACTCTATCAATGCAAAGTAATGAACAGGCATTAATGTTGAAACATTTTTAAACAATTATTTTAAATTAGCCTTTTAGTATTATTGGCGTAAATAATTTCGGTTCAAGAAACTATTGTTTAATTCCAATTTCTTTTTAATGCTGTTAAATTTGCTGATTTTTTTTTTTACAATTTTTTTTTAGTTGATACAGTAGTTTATTAAATTGTTTGCTTAGAATCATTTAATTTTGAAATAATAGAAAAAATACTTTAGTTTTTTTTCAACTTCTTAACATGAAGTTAATTGTTTTAAATAACATCAGTAGCTATTAAGAAGATAAAATAAATTAATTGTACTCTGACAACTCCACAGTACTCATAACAAAGTTTTTACGTGCATTAAATCCCATTTTTTTTTCCAAAAGAAAAAAAAACCCATTTAACTCTTGGGTTGGGTGAACCATGTAGTACTTAATTCATTGAACTCCTAACTTAACTCTAACGAGATTGTTACAAAGTAGCCGGTTATTTCCGTGATGAGATAACTTTTCCATCCAACTCGATTTGATTTATGTTTAAAGGTTCCCTTAAAAATTTTTCCACGTCAGAATTAACCAGCTATTTTCTAATTAATGATTGTAAAGGGAAACTCAAGAAACTTTAAAACAGTGAAGTTCATATTTCATTGAAGGCTCAAATAAACTTTAAGCTCAACATGCAGTTCATTTCTAGGCAAGTTAGACAATTTATCATTAGAACTTGAAGCACTACTTCTCTCACTGAATATGAAAATGAAATAAAAATCAGGGAAAGGTCACTTTTGACATCTATTGAAATTAGAATGAAGTCGAAGGTGAAATGAAAATTTCTTTCATGCAATTCGTTTGAAGAATATCAGATAAAAATCAGACGTGTTATTTATTAATTTTTAATGCTGAATGCGTTATTGTAGGTAGTATATGTGATATACAGTAATACCCCGAACTCACACGATAGGTGGGACAGAGTGATAACCGCGATGTTGAGGTATATTTTCGTATATTACGGTATCCGACTGGTTGCGACAACTTTTTTTTAAACAATGGAGATATGGGGATTTTTTGTTGTTGTTGTTATTTTTAGATTTGTTCAGTACATTCCATGAAAAATATGCTAAAATTAAGAAGGAAAAAAAATTATTATAAAAATGGGTAAAAATTGACAAAAAATAACAAACTCGGCCCATTCTGTACCAAAAGTTTATGAACAAATTTTCAATTCTGATGTGTTTCTATGTTATTCATTTTGAAATGATTTTCGGGATAAGAGATATTTTAATTTTTACAAAAACTAGAGGACTTTATCTTGGTTATTATATGATATTGCTTTAAAAAACAGTGATTATTCACATAAGAAGCTGTAAATTTTGTAATAAAATGGTGATTAATAAATCTGAAGGTTAAAACACTTCTGCTATTATACAGAACATACACAAAAAATTTCAGTTAATTATTTTCAAATCTTTTTGAGCAATCGCTGGTTCCGCGTTTGAGCATTTTCAAAAAAACACATTTCGAGTAAAACGCGTTTTAAAGTATGACATCTTGCTTAAAGTAATGGCATCTGCTCTTACTAAAACACGTGTAGTTTTTGTTCTAGTGAACGGAAAATAATAATCTTGGTATTTTTTATAAAGCAAATAAGATGTCCTATAAAATAAAATCATAAAAAAATTGTCAATTTTTGGCAAAATTCACAATTTTAGGGTAGTCGGATACCTTAATACGTATAAATTATTTTTATTTTGCAGAAAAAATATTCTCTTCGTTGGAGAATGTATTTTCAGAAATTTGTAACCAATTTTCAATTAAACTGAGACTTTCTGTCAAATTACCATCCGTCATTTGATCTTCTGATTGAACTGGGTCCTAAAAGATTCAAGTTCTTCAGCGTCTTGCTCATGCATTTCTATGAGCTCATCAAATGTCAGCTCCTGATTGTGGGAATCCGGTAGTTCTTGAACGTCATCACAATCCACTTCTAAATTTATTTGCCTCAAGATCGACAACTTCTTCAATCTAATTACCAATTTCATCAGGCTCTGGCACTGATTCCGCCTGATTTTTAGTGATGGGAAAAAAAGAAAACCCCAATCGAAGAGATTTGAGAATCGCGTAAGTCGGGGTAGCGGAAGTCGAGGTATTACTGTATTCCATTTTATATAATAACACTTACATTTAAAAGTTTCGACATTTTTTTCCCTAGAAATTACGAAAATTTGGTGTTGAAAAAAGTTGTTTCATTTCCCATGAAAATAAAATTTTTAATTTGATAGCTCATAAAAAAAATTTAAATGAAAAGTGTCTTAGAAATAATGTAAAACACTGCCTCTTTTGTAAAAATAACAAAAGAATATAGGTATTATTTATCAAATGGTCTCAATAATACATATTTAATTACTAAACGAATCAAATTAAGCTCTCTAGTATTCAATAGCTTTTATAAAATTTGAAAGTTTAAACAGAAAAAGTTCCTTGTAAGAAAAAGGGTAACAAATTTTTCTTTCACCGAAAGCTATTGTATACAAATGAACTTTAATTTAAAACTTCTACAAATTCACTTAAATAGGTATTTTTTACAAACTATATTCAAACATTTTATTTTTTTAGAAAATCCTAATTTTTTTATATTTTTTTTCTTTAAAAGTTACATTTAATTCAAATTTTTAAAAATATTTTAAACGTACGTTTTTGGCAGGGATTGAGAAAAATGTTTCCAAAATGCAATGTGTGTATTAAGTATATTATGATATACATGTAAAATTGCACATATTCGTAAAACTATATGTATAAAATTTATTACATCTATTAATTGATAATAATATGTAATTAATGATTAATCTATTTTTATGAGCTATCATGATTATTTTCCGATGAACTTTTTAAAAGATTTTTTTTTTTGTGTTCCCAAAACAAAAATAAATGGAGAATTCCCCATTTCTTAAATAATTTAAACAAAATATTCAAAACTTTTAACTTCTGTACAGATACACACAAAAATATTTATTTACAGAGAGAATCAATAAATTTTGCATACAGTGAAACAAGCTTTTTGTTTCAAAACATAGTTGTAGTTAGAGTCCTAATAGTTAGTTGTAAAGACGCACTAAATGATTAATAATGTTTATACATTTATTTTTTGCTTTTAACTTTATGCTGTAATATTTAATCAAATTCAGAAACATAAAACTCACCCCAGTTTTGTCAACTAATTAACATTTGAATTGTAAGTAATTTGCACAAGTTTTTTTGACGTTTTTTTATTAAAATACAGCAATTAAAGTTTTAAATAAAAGAGATTGAATGACTTCATCGCATTTGCATTTTATAGATGTTTTCATTCAATTAAATAAAGACGAGAAAAAAATTCTAACATGTGTGTGTGTGTGTGGAATTCATTCCTTATGTAATAGTAAACATTAATTTTTTTTAAAGGAAATATAATCGCTTGGAAGTTAACTCTCATTATTTAAGCATTGATCGTAATTATATAGAAAGTTGAAGGGGGAAAAAAGAATACAATCAAATTATATATATTTCACTATTTTCATCTAAAAATAAATATCGAGAGTCTCATAAAATGTAAAAAATTTAATAGAGAGTAAAAATTATATTGTTTCTATATTCCCCAAATCAAATCTCTTTCCTAATTACCTCAAAACGATAATTTTTAATATTAAACTTTTAACTTTGAAACAGAGGATTCATCTAATTTGCAAGCATTTATTTTGCAAAATAGAAAAACAATTCTTTTCAGCATTTTGAAAATTCACCTAATTTTTTTTTTTTTTTTGAATTAACAGTGAATCTGCTGTATATTTACAACTCACACAACTATAAGCATTAAGTTAATGCATTTAAGACGCTATGACGTATCAAATGAAAAACGTGAGTTGAATTCCAATGAGCTTCATTTCCCAACGAAATTGTACGAATTCATTGGAATTGAGAAAAACTTCTTAAAAATCGCGATTTCTGATGAGAAAACAAACATAAAATTTCCGAACATTAGTGTAGGATTTCAGTATTAAGGAATGTTGAAAAAGAAAAGAATAACCCAGGAAAGGGGAGTGAAATTAAATTTACTGATGCATTAAATTTAAAAAATGAGCGAGGAGAATTTCAGGAAAACGTCTACTAACCTTGAAATGCTTTGAGAACTCCATTCAACCCTGAATTTGCAAAACATTATAAACACCTGCATAATGCATTTTTCCCATTGTTCTTAAGAGGATATTGGTGTTGAAAGTAGAAGTGAATGTTTGGCGGGAGAAAATTGTACGCTTCATATACGAGTACGATCAATGATGGAATGTCGATAAATTTCATTCGATTTCATGAATTTATTAATGATAATCCGATAGATAATGTTTTTATGGAATTACTTGTGAGAAAAGGATTTGAACATCGATAATTCCATTTTAATGAGGATAAGTTTTACATTTATATTTATGAAGGGAAAACATCGGTGGCAACAACATATTATAAAATATTCCTTTTCTATATTTTTACTCATGAGAAATCAACCAATCCATCATTAAATCAAAAATGTATGTACTAAAAAGATCAGCATTGTTTATTTCCATTTTAAGTGTTTTATTGTTCGTTTCATGCTTTTTTTCTTCGAAGAACGAGAAACCAATTACAGCTACCAAAAGAAAGTAAAAAGACTAAAAAGGAATATTTCATGCTAAATTAATCCAAAAAAATATTTTTTCAAATTAATAGCAAATTTATCTTTTAACTCGTTAATCCACCCAAATTAAGCATTATAATTTTACTTTTTTTATTCAGATATAATTAATATTTTAACAATGTATAAAATATTCTATTAAAAAATTCGAAGCCGAAACATAAGTTTTAAAAATCCAGTTTCCACTTAAATTCTTTAACGGTTATAAATAATTATGATCATTAATAATGATTCATTGCATTATTTTAAAAATCCAACTTAACGTTTTATATATAGAATTTAAAATGTTCTTCCTTCCATTTTTCATCGCAATTTTTCTTTTCTTGCTGGAGATAATATTTAGTAAATATAAAGCAGTTTATAAATGTGTGTTCTGTTTGAATTTTTAGTGCTTCAGAGTTCCAAAATGCAGAAATGAAAAGATCTCTTAAATATTTCACTGCACCACAAATTACTTTTGAATTAAGAATTTGGCTTAAAATTTATTTTCAAATTTGCAATTACAATTATGAATGCAGATACTAATAAAAATGAAAACAATATTTTGAATCCTAATTCGTATTATCATATGATGTACGCGGTGCACATATTTTTAGAACGTTTGCTAAATGGGGATTTTTTTAGTGGATTTGTATAACTATTTGATTAAAGACCCTTCCAAACTTTGACATGAAGTATTTTGTTAAAACAGTAGCTATATATAAAATGTCAAGCACTACTTCAATTTATGGAACTATACTAGAAAAAATAGCCAACAATTCGCTTAATTTCTTGCCTGTGACGCCCGAACTCAGTTCGGGCAACACAAACGCGCCAATTTTGGAATGTTCGATCTGAGTTCGGGCAAGAGAAAAATTGATGTTTCAATTCCTTGAAGGTTGAGCTCAATTCGTCCAATGAATAATATATAATTTACCATTTTTTTATAGTTGGCAATACTTTCCAGCGAAAAGTATGACAGTTTAACGCCATTTGTCAGATGCTTGTAATTTTGCAGTTCGTATTTACAATACCGTAAAGGATTTGGAAAATTCAAAAGGATCTAAGGGACATAAAATTCATGACAGTTCATATAAATAATAGTACTGTTGTGTATTAATTTGTTATATTTATCTTGAAAATTATGTCATTTGATTCATTTTGCTATGATTTGAGCAAAAATTACTGTAATCCATTAACATTCTCCATATATGGAAAAATATTAAATATTATAGTTATTTCGTTAAAAAAAATTTTTTTATTAAATATTCTATTTCTAATATTTTGAGGATATAATGAACAAAATTAAAGATAATTAATTTTTCAATTTTTGGCATGTTTTTCTTGAATATGTTCCACAGGCAAGGGGTTAAAGACATTATTATAAATATTTGAGAAATCGTATCCTTAAATTTTCAGATATGTAGATTCGATACAACAAAAATCAACGCGTCTTGTGATTTATTAAGCGTATATGTTTCAGAAGCATGACAAAGGCGGTTTTGCTTCTGCTATAGGTTTTATAAATTTACGGAAACAATTCCATTAGTTTGAAAAAATATATAACAAAACAATGTTAAGGAATAACATCCCAATGTTGACATGCTCTGTTTGCGGTCGAAGCGATAAAATAATGTTTTCAAGAACTAGGAGTACATGGATAAGAACAAAGAAACTTTTATTTTCAAGGTCAACGGACCTGAAAGAAAGTTATTTAAAGCAAACGGACTTTCTCTGGAGGAGCGGAAGAAATAAAAAAGTAAATAAAAACACATATTCGGGCATAGAATATTATGAATCAGCAATGAAAATCGTGGTTAATGGTACAACACAAAGCGCTCTGCCTTCGAATGTTTCTGCGCTGCAGGCAAGTTTTTTTGCCCCCCCCCCTTGCAGAAAATAACACAAACCAACCAGAATAATGAAATCGCGAAAAATAACCGGTAAAAGTTCAGAATACTTTATTTTATTTTGCAACACCATAGCTCTTGTTGTAGAATTCAACTTCATTTCCATCCTGATGTTTATAGTTTTCTTTTTCAATGGTTATTGCTCCCGAAAGTTCGTTTATTTAATGATTATTGACAAGTCGTTATCACAATAAGCTAAAAGAATTGTTAAGATTTTATTCTGGGGTGGAAAGAAAACTGTGTTGACGGAAGTAAGCTTTTCTATTATTATTATGAATGCAACACTTAGAAATTCTCATTATTTTCAAATGTAAAATATTCTATAGTTGATATTAACCACGAAAATATTCTCTCTTAATGCAACGTTGCAATTATCTGTAATACTGATATTATCATTACATGAAAGAAAATAATTGAGATAAAATAACTAAATACAAATATAAATAAACACGTCAATATTAATAAAAATAATGTGTTGTGATAAAGATGTTTTTCATGCAAGATATTTTCAAATGTGGATTGAAATAAGTTTGGAAATGTATTAAAAAAAATCTGTAGCAAAAACAAATCACAATCGGAATTATAATAATACAGGTATTGTATTGGGTATTTGTTATGTTTAATAAGAGTTTTTTTGGGAGATAGGGGAATGCCGGTTTATCCATTGGGCGCTTGGAGCGGGCGCCCAGGGGCCGGTGACCTGGATAGCTGGACTTCACCATATTTTCTGGATATAAATTTCGATCCTTCAGTACTAAGTGAACCTGTAGATCTTTTGCGCCCAGGTCCCGAAATGAACTTAAATCGGCACTGAGGTAGGGGAAGGTAATAGTGAAAATTGAGAGGGATTGAAAACACAAAATATTAACAAAAATAGTAAACATTAAGCATGAATTAATCTTTTATTAAGATTTCACTCTAAGGCAAGGGTGGCCAACCCGTGGCACGGTGCAGTTGTAAACGCACGCGATGAAATTTATCATGTAGAGAATACACCTGCATGCATTGTTGTGCGAGTTTGTTTTCCAAAGCGTTTTTCAATCATGAGATTTTGGAATTTGAAGGAGAGTATTTTTTAAAATAGCTGGAAGAAACCACTGAACTGCCCAGTGAGTACTTGCTATTTTTGGAGGAAGATTGGCTATTTGATTTAGTTTTTTTATCGATATTATGGGACATTTAAATAATTTAAATTTAAGATTGCAGAGAAAATATTGTATTTTTTCTACCCTAATTGATCACGTACTTTCTTTTGTGGACAAACCATTGCTTTATTTGTCTTGATTTTGGAGAAAATTAACATATTTCACATTAATGAAGAAACTATATACCAAAGTTACTAGTGTTCCGAGCTGTGATAGATTTAAAAATTTAATGTTCTTTTTTGCAGGATCCTTTCAATGATAGGTTTGATAATTTTCAAGATGATAAAAAAATGCAGATCTTTTCACAAATCCTTTTTCAATTTATCTGCAAAATGTTAATTGTTACCCGACTGAAATCCAAATCGAAATAGTCTACAGCACCATACTACAATGAAAAGCAAGTATTAGGGGGATTATATTGAATTTAAAAAATTTGTACTGACAAGCAATTTTTTTAAAAATGTGCATGATTCGGCTGTAAGATATTGTTGTAGATTTAAATCAACATATGTTTTTGAACAAATATTTTCTATTATGAAAATCAAAATATCTTTCAAAATTAACTGAACTGATTAGCAATAAAATCTAAATTTGAGTTTCGATTTCATTAATTATATTATTTGTTAAATTTCCACTACTTGGACTTGCATAAAAAATATGCTTCTTGCGTAAAAATTACAAAAAAAGCCTACAAGTAACATTTCTTCACCTTTTCATTTGTTCAAAAAGTTGGAAGTGGCCAGCATAATTATTTTTTATCTGAAAGTTGCACTCTTCCAAAAAAAGGTTGGCCACCCCTGCTCTAATACATGATAGAAGAACTTAAGGAAGTGAAATTTTTCCATAATTGATTCAAGAATTAGTGAAGAAAATTTATATTATTTTTTTCTTTAAATTAACTTGTCTACGAGAACCATCCTACATGCAATCACACCAAAGTAAGCCAAGGTAAAAGAAAATTACTTTAAAGGGGGAGGGGAATAATTTTCTGAGGTACTTATAAAATTAAAAAGAAAAAAAAACAATAATACAGAGAAAACACTCTATTTAAATTACCCAACCTTGACAGAAACTAATTGCTTGGACATGTGAACAAGAATCGAGCATTAAAATGAAATTCGACTATCTTGTACACATTGTAACACGTCCTCCACAGCAATCACTCTCAATAATCAACCTTTTCAACAAGTCTTCCATATTGGGGGGAGGGGGATTGAATCGGAAAAGGGAGGGGGGAAAATCGCGGCAGACTTGTATCAACAAATAACCAGTTTAAAGCCACCCACGTAAGGGCAAGCAAAAAGGGAGAAGGAAAACCCAGAGGACCTGCTAATGGCCCTTCAGACATTTCCTTCACAAAAAGTTGATATAGTTGAGGAAAAAAAGAAAGAAAAAAGAGTTGTCCATTAACATAGTAATTGGGGAACCAGCTTTTTTTCTTCCAAACTTAATCTATTGATCGCACTGACTCAAGAAACACCCTTTGACCACGCGCTAAAACAACAGCGAACTAGCTCATTCCAAATATACATGATTTTTTAACCCGATAGCTCGGAACTTTCCCAATTAAGATAAAAGGATAAAAACAGTTAAGTTTTTGTAAGTTCACAACAACCAAAATGTTTTTTTTTTAAAGTCGTTCTGATACATTTTGAATTCTTTTCTCTGACAAGGATATTGTAATTACACTCTTCATGAATATTTAAATAAATGCAAGAAAAAATAATGGTAATTTTTTTTTAAAAAATTGAATTATTTCAAAGTGTAAATGAAAAAAGTCTGAATTAGCCTCTTAAAAAAAGAGAGAACAGATAAAAAGAATTTATTTTTTAGTTATTCCTGTAAAACTGCTCACTTTTTACATACTGAAGAACATAGCAGTGGCTTACACAGCCTATTTTTATGGGATGTGTTTACATTTTAAAAAAACACGTAGATTAAAATGCCATACAAGACATTTCTATTATGCTAAAAATTAAAAATCCTTTGGTGAATGAGAGGGGTTTCAACTCCAAACCATACTCTTATGTATAACTTTGTTCCATGGAATAAAAATCAAAATTCTACACCTGGGGAACATTTGCATAAATATCAAAAATTTCGTGGAGATATAATTTCACTAATATATACTAACATAATTATATATCCCATTAACTTTGCAATATTAAAAAGCAATAGAATTTTCATCATAAGAAATAAAAAAAACAGTGATTTTTCCGTATAATGCAAACATACGTAAATTAAAATTTGACTCAGAAATGATATTTTAAAAACATGATAACCTGCCATCAAAGATACACAAAAACTATTGAACATAATTGTATGATATACTTAATCTTATCTCTTCCCTTTGTAATGTCTATGGTAATTCATTCTATTCTCCCTTTTTTGCTTGGAAATCAATCCAAAATAATTGTTAATAGAAATCTGCTTCCAAAAATAAAATATACATACTAATTAATACTTTAATTAATTACACATTAACAACACTGCATCCAAGTAAAAAAAAAAACGAAACGAGTCTTACAGTAGTCGCATATGTGTGTAACATCTGACTTGTTATAATGGTAAATACGCAATAGTGACTTTAATCCTGAAAGAAATGAATCGGTTATGACTGGAAATAATTTTCTATCGAATAATTATATCTTTAATGAAAATTTTATTTAATTAACACAAGGAGTAATGCAGTTTTTTTATCAAAAATATTTATTATTGTTGTGTTCAATTTGGGGACAATAGATTTATGAAAACTAAAGTATGACACATATACTTGCGATTTCAAAGTATTTAAAAATCATTGAAAAACAGCGTCAATACCGCTGTAAGTTGTCGAAACATTTCGATTAGTGTTCATTTCGAGCTTGAGTTCATCTTTCAGAAAAGCTATGAGCTGCTCAGCTTCTGGCAAACTGAAGTTAACGTTAAAATCACCACTCAAAATCATGGGAAGCGAGTGATAGTTTTCTTTTTAAAGAGCAGAACCACCTTTGGTATACGGTAAAAGTACAAAATGCAGGAAATCTTTTAATTTTTTTAACTGTTTGATTCGGAGAAATGTATGCGACCACCAAAATGACAAGACTTGCTGGTATGTGCGGTTGGCGGGCGTCTTAATTGCTACTACAGTTGGACCCCCAGACGAGGGTAGCGAAGAGACACCGTCAAGCGCATGCTTAAAAATTAGAAATATTAGAGAAAATCAAAAATACCCGTTTACTTAATTAGTTAGTTTTTTTTAATCCAGAAATCTTTTTTAATCACAATTAAAAATATTATATTGACAGTGACAGGAATTAATCTCAAAGTATGAAAATGATAAGCACTTAAATATTTATTCAAATAATTCCATATTACTTACTCCTATTTTTTTAAGAATGATGAGCTTTGTCAGACGCTTACCAGGAAATATAATTATTAACATATATAGCTTATATATATATAAATATATCCTCAGATTTCACACACAACGAGCCCTAAGACTTTGACAATTGAGCTTAAGAATCGCAAGTTTATTCTGGATGAAGTCTAATAAGACTTGCTGGTATGTGCGGTCGGCGGGCGTCTTAATTGCTACTACAGTTGGACCCCGAGACGAGGCTAGCGAAGAGACACCCCCAAGGCGCTGAAATGGTCAAATCAAACAGCACGCGCTTCCCCCGGCTTCCTGTTACGCATTTCCGTTCCCTTTTCACGAAATCACTCCAACAAATATCCAGCAACCGAGAGTAAAGATGTTACACATCAAAAAAGAACGTGGAAAGCCACGCGAGGAAGTGAAACTTCTTTGGCGACGTTGGCCGTCAATGCAGGAATAGATCTAATTATATTAAACTGTTGGAAACACTTTCATCAAATAAAATTCGAACTTCATTTATTGTATGAAAATACGTTTATTCAATTTTCTGCATCATTTTCCAAGAAAGACACAATAGGTGTGTGGTAACTGAAGTAGGATATAAAAATCCTCGATTGTAGTCAAACAAGAAAATGTGAAAAAACTGCATCAATCGTGGTTCCGTATATTGTTTTTCCCTCTCTAGAATCAGTATTCATTGTCAAATTCAGTGTCTGTTTCAAGAATTTAATGAGTGGCTTTGCTTCTTCTGAAGCAAAATTAACATTAAAGTCACCAGTTAAGATTATCAGCTTTTAATCATCATCGGATCCAATGATTGCAGCAGTCTCTGATGTGTACAGCACTAAAACTTTATGGATAAAGATGATAAAAGCTGCCACAGAACTAACTGTTGATATATAGACTTTCGCATGGACTTGCAGCTAGTTTTCCTTTCACGAAACTATTTTCCTCTTTTTGCATTTGTTCTAGGCCTTCTGACCAGAATTAGTTTTAATTCAATGGAAATAAAAATCAATAATATAAACTTAATGCATCACTCACAGAAGTGACTGTATTTGTTTAAAAGACGCTATCCGTAGCAATTCTGGCGCGAACGTTAGTGACATATACACAATGCCCCAGACACTCCCATTACTGGAAGAGCCATATAATGGTAATATTTTAGGTGCGTTTATTCGTTGAAAATGGCACGTTTATTATTTAAAAACTACGAAAATACACCACGCGAGTTCGTTACGAGTAGCAAGGTTACCTACCCACTTAATATCGCCAATACCAGGAGCTTTTTACCGAAGAAACAAGATGCCACACTCTCCATATCTGATGCAATTCCCCCTTAGCAATCATCCAACTTTTCAAGGATATAACGCAAGACATGTGGTGTCCCCCGCTATCTTTTCCTCCCGCTCGCTATCTCCTCAGCATGGAGATGTTCCGGGGGATGGGGGGGAATCACTACTTCCGTTCGCTTTTTCACCGTTACGCAAAACTAGGCAAATTTCCCATTCACTCCTGTGCGCAAAGAAGTTTCACTTCAAAAAATACAATATCTTAAAATTAATTTTTAAATATATTTTCTCTTTATAATCTTTCGCAAAACTTTTTTTCTTTGATTATTTACATGAGGCATAAAAACTTTAGCGCATATCAATGTTATTTACTTCAATACCAAAAAAAAAACCTATTTACATCCTCCCCCTCCCCTGTCTTAATTCTTTTTGTGTATGTGTACAGTATGTTTAACAAAGAACGAGAAAAATGGATACATTCAGCTCAGTAGCGCACCTAGAAATTTTTCAAGGGGGGAGGGGTCCAGGGTTGAAAGTCCACTATTCTCATATCATGTGCCTCAATACTTAGCCTTATATACTCTTTTGATTTTGTCAATTTTCGGGAACAAAAAAATAGTATTGAATGAATAATTAGCATTAATAAAAATTAATTATTAATAACAAACAATTAAGTTTTACGTACTATATATACAAGATTATAATCAATCGAGAGAAAAAAATCAAGGGCTTTTGGGGGGTTCAAATCCGAGGACCCCCCCCCCTTGTGTGCCCCACTGATTCAGCAATATTATAACACAAAAGAAAAAAGCAAATCTAGTCTTACAGCTAGATAAACCCAAATGAAATTTTCGAAATACTCAAAATTAGATGAATCTGTGTGATAAACCATCAATCATCTTGATAAAAGAAAAACACTAGGATTGACATTCTGCACTTTTTTAAAATTCTTTACAGTGACTACCAAAAACAAACAGACCTTCGTGTGTCTAGCTACCTGACAGCCACTTTGCTGTTTGTAACTGCTACCAGCCATCAATTCAACGCTCACCTGACTTCAAACGAACTATAATGTCCACAGGCTACATTCTTCGCAACACCGATTTCCTCATAATGATTCCGCTCACCCACCCTACTTCCGAAGAAAAAAAAGAAAAAAGAATCATGTAAGTATAAAGAATGAACAAAAAAAAAAGTGGAGGGGGGGGCACTGAAATAAAAAAAAGCGTGGGAACCTTGGCAGAAGTAGGTAGGGTGGAGCATCAGCAAATCTAGGGGTTACGAGTAATGATTATCTTGTCAAGATCCTCAATTCCGCAAAACCTGTCAATTCAGGATTCGATATCTAACCACCTACTCGTTTCAGTCTCGGGGTCGCTAACGACAATTTAACAACGAAAAAAGACAAACCTTCCACTCAATAGGGCATGCATCAAGTGTCGGAAGGGTGTCTACAGAAAAAAAAAATGCATTGGAACAGTTTGGAATGGCCTAGTGCACTGAAATGAAGCCAATTTTTCAAAATTTTATTTGAAGCACAATAGTTTAATCTTTAAACAATGTCAAACTCTTTCACGATATAATAATTATGTCCAAGTTAATTAACAACAGCTAACGATTAGTTTCTCTATAACAAAAACTTGTCTTTCGCCCCACTTAAATTTATAATGAACTCTATATCGATTGTATTTCTCTAAAAATAGTCAGTTTCCAAGTGAATGGATCATGGAGAAGAAGATCTAACTTAGAACTCTACACAATTTAAAAACAACCTGATATAGTAAAATTTGTCAAATTACAGAGACTTAAATGGACTGGTCATCTGGCTAGAATGAATGAAGATCGTTGCTGCAAGAAAAGCCCATGGAAAATAGACCTCGGGGCAGACCTCCGTTAAGATGGATTGACTGTGTCAAAGAGACTTAAATATTTTAAAGATCAAAAACTGGAAAACAGTTGCCAAAAGTAGAGATGCCTGGAGAAAACTTCTGGAGAAAGCCAGGGCTGTCGAACCATTGAAGAAGAAAAATAGTCAATTATATATAATCATGAACATCTTAAGTTATGGGCCAATTGGGCCCAGGATCTCAACTTCATGCGGTTTTTAATAAGATCGTGATCCGAATAATTTTAATCATCGAATGTTATTCCAGGACATATTCTCCAAAAAACCGGGAGTTGCAAATTATATGCCAACCGGTAACTGTATTAAGACTGCATTTTTATGTTATGTCAGTGTTTATAGGTCAGTCCTACTACTATACACTATCATTAATTATTTAGTCGAAAGGCGGCAGTTGGTTTGTGCCGAGGTCTGCGAGATTGTGAATCCCTCAGATTTATTTGTTTCGGGTTACCGTTAGTACGAGTATTTGACAACATGTGCTATATATTGTCTACTTAAAAGGTCTCAGATGGGGCTTACGTTTGCATAGGCCTCTAAATGTCTTAAGACATCACAGACTATAACAACTTACACATTCAGATCAATTATAAAAGTATCAAACATATGTATGATAATTTAATTCCAATCAACAAATCGCACCATACAATTAAATGGCGAAAGGTGAAATTAACTAAGTTCATGGGGATGTGGAAAAAAAAGACTTAAAACATGCCGAAGCGTTGCACAGGTAAGGCAGAGAGTGTATCAGATATAAATCTTGAATTAATTATATTTGGGGGAAGACACATGAAAAAATATATTTTTCTATTCTTTGCTTTCTGTATCGACTTAATTGCTCGAGAGAAAGAATGTATTTAAGTAATGTAGTGTAGCATGCAATTAAATGAACCACCCATCGAGTAAAGAAGACACGAACTCTAAATTACTTAAATTGTACGCGATTTCGGTTGTTACTCTCTTAACTGGACATTAGTCTATGAATTATGGAAAGGTTGGCTCATAACCATCTTATCAAATAGGATTGACATAGATACAATTATATATTCGTCCATGGTACGCCTTCATATAATTTTTTTAATTATACATTCCCAAGTTAAATATCTAAAAAATGATCATCTCGAAATTTCATTGCACACATTCTACTTGCAGAAACTTTTATCAAGCACGAGTCCTATGAGCTAAAAAAAACAACAGATCTGTAAATTTACAAACCACATTTTGACGCAGAATGCTATTTTCATGAACTGCATAATTAGTATGAAAATTTACTTATTAATCGTAGTATAATCGTATGTTTTCCGATTTTTCCATAATTTCTGGAATCCATTGTACTTTAGATGCAATAAAATTCCTAATAACCAGGCTGTTCGTTTAATCTCATTAGGGTTAATAGGGGAATCAAGGACATCTGAACAATCAGGCAAGAATCATTCTCGTGAAACCAAAGAAAATTTTCTTCGAAAATATTGCTATTTTCCCATTGGATAAGTGAATTAGTGAATAAAATATTTTTTTATTGTGTTCTGCAAGCTATTAATTTCAAGAATAGCGCGTATTTTCATACAGATAAAATTAACGTGTTGACATGTAAAATTAATAGTCATCAAAAAACTGTGTCAAGCACACATTCCATGGAATCTTTTAGTTGAATATTAAGAATACGCCAGAATCTTGTACAGTTGAATTTCAGAGATTTTTATAACATGAAAATGTAAGTACAATCAATTATGAATATCTAAATAAACGGCTTTTTGAAATAAATTATACTTCGTATTAATTATTTACATGATTAATGTAAGTGGGTGTCAACAAATTTAGAACTTTCCACATGCTATTAAAATGCCAATTACACATCTACATGTCATTCCTGGCCTGCTAACAGGTGTTTAACATCATGCTAGGGTGATGCAAGTCAGTTCTAATAATCAAATGGAATTGATCATTAAAATGCAAATATGATTGCTAAGGAATCAGCTCATAATTAAGATACCTCAAATCAGAAACAAAGAATAAATATATTCAAGCTGTTTGCCTTCCGTTCTCCAATACGTGACTTTACAAGTTAATGAGAAGAACGAAACAAAATTTATATAACAGATAGTAAATAATGAGCCAAGTTAGCTAGTTAATAGAATTAATACAGAGGAATAAGCAAAAAATAATATAAAAAGATTATAAGATTCACTAAGGATAAATTTTTAGAAAAAAAAGCATTAGATGTGAATTAATTCCTTCCGTAATATTAACAGCAAATTTAAACTCATGATCTTATAATTTTAGAACGAAAAAAAATTCTTTAAGCAAGCATATCTTTAAAGTAATTAATTTAGATGTATTTAGTAAGATACAGATACGAGTAGGTTTGTAAAAAAATGTTATCTTTATAGAAATTATTATACATGTATTAAAAGGGAGGAACATGAGCATCAATCACAGATAATCAGAGGAATAAATTTGAGGACATTTATAAAATTCAATTAAAAATCCTAAATGATTAATTAGGAAATTTAATGAAAATGCTGCTTCTTACAGAGAATTTTTATTAGACATTGGCATTATAATATGCTCAAAGAAACACCCTTGAAGTTAATTAACATCAAAACACCGTAACGAGAAAAAACTTATTTTAAAAAAAGATCACTGATACTAAATGAAATCGATACTAATATAAATTGAACCCAAGAACTGCAATACCAACGGATTAAAAAATCTCTCAGATAGTAAATTGAACTCATTTATGAGAGGTATATGTGCGTGACAACATGTTATTTCCTGCCGCCTCATAAAAGAGCAAGGGTTGCCCCTTGACATCTCTGGTGGAGGGGGGGGGGAGTAGAAAGAAGAATCATTTTTATCCCATAAATCGAGCACAGAACATCCTTTTACTAACCCACAGGCACGCATTAAGGGGCATCATCAGTATTTTACACCAAACCTCCTAATTTTTGTTTCCTCCTCTTGCATCGAACTTCACGTCATCAAGTTTTTTTTATGTGTAAGAAGACACACGAAGAGATTTACCATCGTTATTCTTTTTTCCCACGATATCTCTTCTCGCCTGCGGTGGACAAGGCTTGTCCACTCAAGCGATTTAAGATGGCTAAAAACAATGGTGACCCTACAGAAGGCAGAATCGCGTTAAAACGCTCCCCGGTTTGAGATGAGGTGATAAACGAAGGCCACGGACCGTCGCCACTTATTAAAAAAAGGTTACAATAACAAGAAAACGAAGCAAACGTGTAGATAAAGACCAAATGATTAAGAGACCCTTTCCTTCAGATTGGGTGAGGGATCATAAACTAACTATCATGGTTTCTTCCCCTCTTCTTTTTTCGGCCAGTGTCGTTGTGTCCTCCAAGAAAGGCCATCAAACTTTTTAAGTAGTAAAACTGTTTATTTTCTATCGTTCTTTTTTCTTTCTCTTTCATTCGCGTTGCCATTTTTTCTAAATGTAAAAAGGCAAGCGTGTCCATTGCAAACAGTTTTTGCTAAAGGCGTGATACTCATGAATAAGATGAAGTTCAAAATAAGGAGGTTCTCTCTCTCTGACTATAGAAGAACCAATATTAACAGCGATAAAAAAAGAGAGCCCTGGAGAGTTGTTCTCTGTTTTCTCCAGATAGCATCCGATCTGTTATTCGGGCGCGCCCTTGTGCTTCCAAATATTTTTACGATCGCGAACTGATGAGATCTGGTAAAAGCATAATCAACTCGGCAGAGATCAGGCCGATAAATTATACATAAAAATAGATATAAGCACGATGAAACACTCGTATCAATTTAAAGGCGTGATTGGAAATGAAAGGAAAAAGGAAATATTTGTATGGAAATAAATGTATTGTATTGATGGTTTGAACTGATACAATCAGAGAAAAAGTTGTTTAAAAAAATGTGATATTAAAATTTAAATTTAAATTTTCTGAGGAAGGAAAAATATTTTAAACATTATTTAGTACTTCCTTCTTAAAGAAATAAATAACATTTGAAGTTCCAATATATTTAATATTTTTTAATAATTAATTTAAACACACTTGCAATTTCTACTTACAAATAATTATATACCGATAGGAAAATATTTATAGAAAGTATTACAATTGTAATTATTATTGTACAATTGTTAACATTATTTTGACTGATAAATGTAACTACATTTTATATTGTAAATCATTACATTTTATTTTACAAAAACATTAAAAAACATTTATAACTAGGCAGCTGTAAGCAGATAATCTGAAGACATGTTAGTTATATATATACAAAATAGAGAGTAACCATTCCTTACAATTAGAATTTGAAAAAAGAATTTCCAATGAAATATTAAGTTCTATTAATCTAAAATTAGACCGATAAAAAGAGGAAATTGAACTGCGAGCAAAACTAAACACTTAATTTTTTTAAGTTCAAAATTACTGAAGTAAGAGAAATAGGATGTATTTGGTTCACAACATAGATACAACGTAGACATTACATGGTAATTTATTTTTCAGTATATTCCTCAGTAAAAATGGTTTGAATAATCTATTTTAGATAATTTTTAAGTTAAGGCTAATTGTAATTTCTTTCCTTTTTTTTTAACTTAACTTCACATTTATGATTTTATGAACGCATTAACTTATCTATTTTTATTTCTTTTGTATTATTGCAGTTTTCGGTAATGCATGCTGATTGCTTAGGTTGTTATATGTTTTGATTACTTGTTACTAAATAATGGCAAGTTCTTGAGCTCTTGAAATTAGGGAATCATATTTCCTCGCTTAGTAGTCTAAGTTATTGGTGATAACTCCTGCATTTTCATATTTCCATTTCTAATTCGGACCGTAATGACAAATAAGCATTTGTCTTTGATATTCGAAAGGCTGTTGTCATTTACATCAGTTATTGGGATAGGTAAGAAGAGGTCATTCGCGATTATAAATGAAACAACTACTGATCTAGCAAGGCCTAAGAAATTGTGGCCCAAAGAAACCAGTTCAAAGATGTCCAAAAGAATTATTGAACATCTTGGTATTGTTTCACATATTTTGGAGCTAAAAATTGTTGTGCTGCAGTCATTGTTATTGTAAATCGGACCACTTTTGCTGTTTAAAGAAGCCAAGTTAGTGATGGTAAAAGAGCAAGAGTTAGTAAGCCAATCATTACGAAACTTATGCCCAATGTTACTAAAGCTATTATCCTTGCATTCTACCAGATTTTATAATTCAAAGTTTAACTTCAACCCTCAATTTGTTTCAGTTTTACTATGAGCATAACCAAAGGAAAAGACTGTTCAAACCATTAATTGGATTAGAGAAATCCTTGCTTCTCTCGTGGACAAATTTAAGATTTTTTTTTCAAAAGTTGGCAGAGCAGATAATTTGTGTATATTTGATCCAAGTGGAAAAACAGATAATGGTGCTTTTCAAGAAGCTCTTTGTTGATATTATTTATTGTTAAATCGATTTTTTTGTTACATGACATCACGACTTAACTCTGCTTATGAAAATTTATCTTCGTGTAGTTTTTTTTTTAAATAGTTACATATTTTAGTTAATATTTAGTTTTATATTTATTCGTTTGTTTGTTCTTAGTAGAAAAATTTCATTTTTTAAATGAATCATTGCAAAGAGTTTAAGAAATTGAATTTTTGTATGGACATCGTGATTTGTGTTTTGCTTTAGTATTTTTATTGATAATAGTTAGGTAGAAACTAAAGCCTATATTACCTGTTTTAATTTTTCTTTTACTTTAACTAATATGCTAATGTAATTTTCCTTTCCAGTTAAAGTCTGTCTGATATTATTTATGATCATATTTCATGTAATGCTTAGCTGTTATTTTATGATTCATTGTTTAGATTAGTTTGTTTCGGAATATCTGTCCCAGAATCAGCAGTCTGAAACTTGTTATCAATTAACTGTCATAATTTGTTTTCATGTATTCACATTCATTCATTTCGATTTGTATTTCTGGTATGCTTATTCTTCCGTTTTAATTTAAAGCACATATTTTTGTTTAATCATTCTGTTGTTGAAAGCCAAATTAGAGTTCACTGAAAATTATTTTAAAGGGTATTCATTTAAAAAAAAATATTATTTTAAGTTTTTGTAATATTATTTTGCCCTAGTTTGATACTCATGAAAAAATGCCGTTATGTTTGCCAACTGGATTTTTTTTTTATGAAAATTAAATCTTGTTAAAAAAAACGGGTACTCTAGCTAGTGTAATAATAAAAATGACTCTGAAAAGTTATTGTAAGGAGATTTCAAAACGACACTATAGAAAGAAAACAGCCATGTGCACTGAAAGGTTGTCAAAATAGATCAAAACAGACATTTCTGAGTCAAATACTTTTTTAAAAAAGAAAAAATACTCCTTTCGACGCGTTTATTTCATTTACTTGTAGTTGAATTTATTTTCTGTTTTAGTGCAAGCAATAATCCAATCTGCCTCAGTAATTTTAAAAGAAAACAGAAATACAAGAAGAAAATTTCGAAATCTTTCAGACATTCTTAGGAAAGAAGTAAGAAAACTGTGTGGTGATATACGAATGCTCTTTCAATGAAATTCAAAAGAACTCCAGGCTAAAACTACGCAAGTGCATGTGTGTGCAGAGCAATAAAACCACATGGCTCGAGCCAGTCAGCAGGAGCGTTTGTTAGCAGATGCCTCCCACATTCACAGAGTTTCCAGAAAAAGTGGCATGAGTAACTTGTTTTTTTTTTCGCTCTTTGTTTCAATACTTTAAAATTGCCCTGGCACAAGTCATTCCTTGAAGTATTCTAATACAAGTTTTGGAGAAAAATAATCATTACTGAACACTAAAACTTTTACTTATAATAAAAACGGCTGATTTCATACATTAGTGTACTATATTATTAGTCACGGCAGAATGAACAACTTAAAATTAACACTACTTGGACGAAGGTAAAAATCGCAAAACTTCATTTCAAATCAATCAATATAGCTTTTACGAATGTATATTCATAAATTCCTGTTGTATAAAAAGTAAATACGTGAGAATGTGAATTCAATTAGAATTAGTTATCTTTTCAATCGAAATGAAAACACAAATCAGGAACAGTTAATTAAGTATTTATACTACTGTTATCAAAAAGTTTCCGGAATGCTGTCATAAAACAAGGGGATCAATTTATTGGTCAAAATTTATTACATTTCCTTCAGAGCCTCTTTCGAGTTCAATGTACTTTTTCCAAGGTTTTTACGATCCTCAAAACAAGTCTCGAAATCGTACTTCCAGGTTCGTATCGAATTTTCTTTTATTGCATCAATAAACTCAAAACGTTGACTACGTAGAGACAGTTGCAACTGTGGAAATGTCCCAAGGTGTCATTTTAGACGAATGCGGAGTTTGTGAAGCCTATTTGTTGAAGGTTTTGTAAAAAATCGTGTACAAACGGCATTCTAAGACAGTACCGTGATGCAAAACCCATAAGTAGCTAGCCACAAAATTCAGTTTGTTTTCGATCAATTGATTCATGTAAACGCAAGAAACAACACTCAAATAATAATCTTTATTGACAATCTGGCCAGGTGGTTGAAATTAATAATGCACAATATCACGATAGTCAAAGAAAAGACGATATTACCTTAGTCTTTGAGCACCAATCAAATAGTTTTGATTTTGATTTTTAAAAAAAAAGTCTTTTTTTAAAAGCTTTTAGCAACATTTTATATGCGTTTATAGCAGAAAGTTCATTACGGAAACAAATTTTAGTACATGTTCTTTGCTCAATTACATTTGATATTTTGGAAAATCAACGATGTGAAGATTTTCACATTAAAAACAAATTTATTTTTGGTAAAAAAACTTAAACATATTTGAGTGTTGCCACAAGTTTATAAGTCATTAAAATATTTGATAAAAGTTTACAGACGATATATGATTTTTAAAAAAAGCATTTCGGTGGAAACATTTTAATCACAATAGTATATACTAATTAACTTAAAATTAATGAGGAAAAAATAGATATTTCATTGTTCCTCTATTATTTATACATATTTTAAACATTTCTCTTAAGCAATTTTTAATTTTTAAAGAAAATGGAATGCTATTAATTATTATATGCAGGTATGAAACATTCTTCACCACAGTTAAGGAAAAAGGTTTTATTTGCTTGGAAAAAAGAATCTTAAAATAAAAATATTTTTTTTTATTTTCCAACGTATAAATTAATCTACTAGGAGTAATAAAAACTTAAAATATGAAAAGAAAAATCTATTTTCGAAATTGAATAATGTTGATTATTCTCGATGCCATTCTCATGTCAAATTTTTTTTGCTTATTCAATAATTTAAAATGAACTGCTGTGAAAATAATTTTTATATCAATCAGCCTTGTTAAGATTAATTAGTAGTGAAAATGCCGATGAAATCTAGTAAATTCGTAAACTCACTATTAACATCATTTAGTTAAAAGAAGGTTAGTCACTTAGAAATTAGCAATTATAAATTTGAAAAAGTTAGTGTTTCTTATTTAGGAACAGAGATAAATAATAAAAATGAGTTAGCCCCAGAAATTTTTAAAAGAATCATTGCAGTAAATAGATGTTTTTATGCCTTGAAAAGTGATTTAAAATCCAGTTTTCTCAAATTAAGAACTAAATTGCTCCTTCACAAAAAGTCTTACAAGATTTGTCCTGACTTAAGCATCACAGACTTGCCATTGACTTTACATAATGATGAAGCTTTGGAAATTTTCGAGTGAAAGATCTTACGCTGCATTCTTGGTGGGATCCAAATGAATAAATCATGGAGAAGAAGATCTAACTTAGAACTCTATAAAATTTACAAAAAACCTGATATTGTAAAATTTGTCAAATTACAGGGACTTAAATGGGCTGGTCATATGGCTAGAATGAATGAAGATCGTTGCTGCAAGCGAATCTTTCTGGCAAATAGACCTCGGGGCAGACCCCCGTTAAGATGGATTAACTGTGTCAAAAAAGATCTAAATATTCTAAAGGTCAAAAACTGGAAAATGGTTGCCAAAAGTAGAGATGCCTGGGAAAAACTTCTGGAGAAAGCCAGGGCCAACCCAGGACTGTTGAGCCATTGAAGAAATTAAAGGAGGGGGGGGGTGATTCCATTCTACAAATATTTAGACTGACGCATTCATTGCATTAACATTTCCTTCATAATAATTTTTTATTAATTATTTTCTTTAATATAGTAAATATTTCTTCTTAAATTATATCAGGTAACTTTAATTGATTAACTTGTTTAATATAATAGAATTAAAATTTTAATAATTTATTTATTTTAATTAATAGTTTTTTTTCTCTTAAATTAAATATTTCTATTAAGTTTTAAAGGGCTGGTGTCTTGTCTAGACTTTTTCAATCTTTAGCAGCTCTCAAAGAGAAAATTTAATTTCAATATTGATAAAATTTAAGATTTTTTTAGTGTGTATATAAGTTGTTAATTTCATAAGGTTAGCATTTCAAAAAATATTGATGTCTATTGTTATTTTCGAAAAAATTTCATTCTAAATATATGCATTTACTGTACTGAACCATTTCGATTATTTGGAGGGCTCAAACACTTCAAGTTCCCTCCTGGTATTTATCATCAAGTTGTATTAGTTATGTTAAACAATATTAAAAAAAGGGGGCACTTTCTCAGGGCTTTAAGAATTTGAGCCAAATGAAACAAAATTTACATAAGCTTGAGATTTTGATATAAATTGCTTCTAATATATATTTACTTCGGTTAGCAGATTTAAACTACTTTGAGAAATGTTATTCGTGAAGCAGAAAATTTGTAAAATGCTTCTCCACATTCACTTAATGCAACCTTGCGTCAGTTTTCACCGAAACAATCTCCCGGTCGGTTCGAGCCACACAAACGAATAAGAAAGAGTACCGCTGATCAGGAGAATGGTCATTAAATGCCCCCTTTTCCACTCATTTCTTCTGAGGGAGTCTAAATTTTATGGAATGAGCTGGGGAGACTTCCTTTCACAAAAGCACTTCTACGGTAGTGTGTGCTGTTACTTTCTCAATTGATTAAGCAGCAAAATGGGCGAGAATATAGACGCCGCCTCTCTGCAGATTGTAATGAAGTGAGCGGGGGAATGCAAATAGAGGAAACCCAAGCACCCCTGGGTTCGCCATTTCTCTTATTAGATAGTTTGGACTAGGGGACCACTCTGAAGAAATTAATCTGCCAAAGAGGAGAAACGCGTTTCGGGTGAGTGAGGAATTAAAGGAGGAAGAGGAGTACTGCTGAATTTTACGAGCGTATCACATCTACTAATTAGGATGGTATAAAATCAATTTAAAATGACTTGAGGCAATTTTGAGTAGCACTTGGTAGAATCTTTAAATCTCGACAGATTTTAATCAAGAGGACGGAGGAAACTAATTCATAAAGAGGGAGTGAGTGAGTGAAAGTAAGGAGGATTATTGGTAATGGACCTCGGACAAGTATCGCGGACGAAACTTGACTTTGCATCCTCCTCGCCTTACTACTACACCACCAGGGACGTCTTAAGACATCTTGAGGCCCTGGGTCCCTATTCAAAAGTAGTCCCTACATAAATATAGGCTCCACCTATGACCCTTAAAGGTAAACAGTACATAGCATACGTTGGCAAATACTCGTACAAACAGTAACCCGAGACATAAATATGCATGATTTACAATCGCACATACCACATCTCGACCGACTGCAGCCTTTTGACTGAATGACAAATGATGGTGTATGGTGGTAGGCCTACACCTGTACGTGGACGGTGGTCATCACATGTAACCAATTGACTTATCGTACGGAATTCCCAGTTTTTCGGAAAATACAACTGGAAATAACATTTGACCTTTGAAATTATTCGAATTATGATTTTCTTAAAGCTGAGTTGAGAACGAGACAAGGCGTCCATTGCGTCCGAGGTCCAGTTGGCCCATGCCTTAAGACGTCCCTGCACACCACACCATGAAAGGATACTGAGCCTTCGCAGATTTAACGTGCATCAGACCTTCTACACGGTGGGTCATCAGTAGCACAAGGCTCGAACTCATGACTCGCTGGACACGAGTTCATGAGCACTAGGCTACCGCGGCCACTTCCTAAAGAGATGTGTGTGTTTTGCTTTTTTCTCCCCAAGATTTGTTGTTAAATTTGAAGGGACGAGTAACAGATGGTTTTACATTGTGATACAAAATAACACTTGAAATTAATGAGATTTCTGACACTTTAAACTTTCACATTAACATAATTTGAGAATTATTTGGATAAAATGTAAATAATTGCAGGTTTGCCAAATTTTAACTTGAATTTTTTTTATTACACAGCTCCTTTTTTTAAAAATAATTTAAAACTTCGCAATGATTATAGTATCAAGATATAAAGCTGTTCAAAAATAACATTTTAAACACGGACTGAAATTAAGTGCTTAATTATGCGATTACCTTGACAGGATAAAATTGATTATCGCTTTGTGAAAATGTTACACGCGTTTATTGGTTTACAGTAAACATTCAAAATAAGTATACATTTTTAAAAACGTTATATTAATTGATTTTAATTAAAAAAACAATTTACAGTAGGCTTATCTGAAGACATTTCTATGATTTCAAATGTCAATAATCAATTTCCAATCAGATAAAAAAAATATGTAAAAGAAAACGAAGCATTTAAATGTAAA
Organism: Trichonephila clavata; assembly: GCA_019973975.1. Classification (NCBI taxonomy): domain Eukaryota; kingdom Metazoa; phylum Arthropoda; class Arachnida; order Araneae; family Nephilidae; genus Trichonephila; species Trichonephila clavata. Next base: position 94,199 of record BMAO01034412.1, on the reverse strand, counting down.
AATTTGTGATTTATTGCGGACGTAAAAGTTGTTTACTTTTTTTAATCAGCGGAAACTCGTTTTGAATGTCATAAAAACCTGCTCAGAGTATATTTACTACGAGCAGGAGCCTAATAAAAGGAATAATCTCATTAATTTTAAAGGTGAGGTTTGTATTTGAATACGTATATACACCTATGATTTAATTTCATACAATTTAGAATTTTTGAGTGACAAAAAGCCACATAAATAATGTTGGTATCTTGAGGAAGAAGCGTAGGACAAGGAAGTGGATACAGGAGTGGCCTAAATTAACCAGGTGTACAAGCACATATTTCGAGCTATCAAGTGAAAGCATTTAAGGCTGAAAAATGAAAAGTTGTCAGTAAACATAGCATGCAAGGGTACATTTTGTGCGCATTACGAACATAATTGAATTCGAATTTGTAAAGGAAGACTTTTTTTCTTGATGGAACTTTTTTCCCCTTCATTGCCGAAACGATTTTTGTAAAAATAACTATCAAAGTTTGTTAAAAACACCTGAATTCTGATGACTCGTCGTCTTTTAATTAATGCTTCTGCTAATTTATTTATAAATGCTGGAATAAAGATTTCAGATTAATTTTTTTTTAAAAAGACGGGTGTGGGGGGGGGGATCAGAATAGAGGAATAAAGGACATTTTGCTTCTTAAAAGGGCATTTTGATCAAAAAATGAGGGAAAATGTACATTACTGCATTTTTATTTTCATTCTCTTAAAAAATTTCTGCTCATATAACCATAAAAAATATTTAAATTATACTAATTAATTCTAATGCATAAACACAGAAAAAAGGCTCACATTCAGGAGCAAAAAGTAAGAAAATTTGGCCACCAAGAAAACTTTTCTAAGATTGATACTGATATTAACCTGAGTACATAGAATTAATGCACATAAACATTTTTCCTATCTAGGAGTCAAGTTTTTTGTAGCCATCTTCTGGGTTTTTAAAAATTTTATTTGTTTTCGTTAATTCCGTCATTTTTAAGATATTTGAAATATATTTCTTAAATCATCGGTTCAATTTTTTTCCCTTTTTGATAAAGCAATGCACTGGAATTTTAAGCACACATTTTTATTTTCGGAATGCTGAATCAATAAATTTAATTGGGCATAAATTTTAATACATTTTAAGTTATTATTATGAGTTTGATTTGATTTTTTTTATTAGTCTTGCACTTCGAAGCTACACTAGGGCTATTGGCGACGGCTTTCTTAATTTTGAACAATGTTCAAGTATTCAAGATGAAACCTGAATTGGTACCCCACTTTCCAAGCTTCCACACGCCAACTTGAGAATTTTAAGCCACGACAGATTAACGTACATCAGCCTTTTTACAAGGCGGATCTTTAGGGGCACCAAGATTCGAACTCACAAATCGACAACGCTGGCCATGGGTTCGTGACCATGACAACTACGAAGAAATAGAACAATCCCGGAAAGAGAAACAATATAAAAGGTAGGTATAAATCACTTATTTTTCTTCTTTAGCTTTATTTTAAAAATAAAAGAATAAAAAAAAACTTATTGACGACATGTTTATAACGCAAAAGGTGAAAAATTAGGAACTTCAGATAGAGTGAAGTTAGTTTTTATTTATTCATTTTTTTAAATATAAAAACTTAACTGTTGCATTCACTTATTTTTTCCTTAAATTGTACGAATAAAGAGTAATAGATAGCCATATTTTAATCAAAAATGTCAAATAAAATGTACCTCAGTTAACATAATGTGCCTAACAATTCGTCTAAGCAATTTTGTGAATGTAAAAAATGTATATTTTTGAAAAAAATTCTTAAAGCGTGGAAAGTTTGTAATTGATAGATACAAAGAGACAGAAATGTAAGCAACAATATAACAAAAAATTCCATAAAAATTTTATAATAATAAAAAAATAACTAAGAAAATTTAAAATTAATTTGACTATAATTGAATAAAAATAATAACAGACATTGAAAATTTATATGCATTCTCTATTTTTTTTCAAATAAAAAAATTCGAAATAATTTCCAACTGTTTAAACCTTGCATTGACTTTACTGTCTCGGTAAGAAGCGGCAAACTTCCGTGAACTTTAATAAACATATTTGCATTTTTTTCATAAAGATATTCTTTTCCTATTTCACTTCAATTCATTGAAAAAGTTAAACAGAACACTTTTTAAAAACATATACTGGACTTTATTTTCATTCAATGCATAATGATGAGATCTTTTTTTCAATAAGTGAAGCTATACTCAGCTTCCGGTAGAATACATGTTTACAAAACACTTTTTTCAAAAATTCAGCGCCTGTTATTTATGGACCAAAGTTAAACAAACCAAGCAGATGGAAAATATGGTAATCTTTTCCCCCTTTTACTTTTCCTCTGTCAAAACAACTCTTTGCTTCTTTTCTTCATCCGATAGCTACGAAAATGGCTTACAGAATGCTTCTTTTGACTTCACCGATCTGTGTGTACATTAACCGTAAATCCTTATGTCCTTCCACTGTAAACACATGCTAGTGTATCCAATTAAACGTATTTTTAGAATACGTAATGCAAAAAGGAGCTTGTTTGGAAGGTTTTTCCGAAGAACATTTTTAAAAGTAAAAATTTGTCGAGGGAAACGGAAAGAAAACGACCGAACTTAGTGAAAAACCTTTAGGCAGAGTTGAAGCGATTCACTTCTGCTCTAGTTTTAAATTTTATGTTTATATCTGGAATTTAAACAAATAATTTAATACATAAAACGATTGCACGACAGATCCATATAGTACTTCCGTTAAAAACTACTAATTTGTAAATTACATAATCAGTTTCAAATGGTAAGCAGTGATTTTATTTAAGAATAACTTTATGTTCCTAGATACATTTTGGAATATCAATTATTTAAGAAAAAACATTATATATAATATATATGAAGTTACATTATTGTTATGAATTCAATTAAATGAAATAATTTTCTTCTTATAAAAACAAATATTGTATGGTAATATTTTTCTAAGCAAAGACGAGAAATATCACAACCTTGCTTTGTATATAAAATATGTAAGAATTGGCAAGTCACGGTTGGTGAAAATATATAATGATCTTTGTCGTATCTCACACAATCACATGTACTCACAATCACCAAATAATCGCTGCATGACAGTTCGTATATAAGACTGTTAGTCTTAGCTTAAAGGCATAGTATAAAAATTTATGTTTTTACTATTTCAAAATTCACAAATCTATATATTTAATGTACTACTACTGTTTATATTTTCTTCATGATAAAAACTTCGATCTATCTTTTCCAAATAGTGTTCTTTTTCACTATTAAGAATGAATCATTTAAGAAATAGAATTTTGTTGAATAAAGATTTCAGAAATTATTTTAATACTTCTTTAGAACATTAGAAAACAGCGGATTGGTAATGTTTTTTTAAATCACTCCGGACCTAGTACATTCTTCAGGAGCTGGCATCACTTTTCACATAGGGAAATTCAAAATAGTTTCTGTTATTCATAATCTTTATTTTAAGAAATCAACGAAGCCTGTAGTTAGAAAAGCAGTATAAAAATAGATCGATTCTAAGGAAGAGAAAATTTTCTGATTTTACCATTTTTGAATGTTTATAGAAAGAAAATTCACATGATTTGGTTTTCATAAAAATTCGAAGGTATATAAAACTTTTCATATTTTCTTTTATTAAAATATATACAAACATTTAAAATTTTCCCAAAACGAATATGTTCAGCAACAGAATTTTCAATTGTTTGTTCATCAACATCGCACTCTCAGTCACGAGGGCTGTGCTGGATTAGAACTCGCGACCTATGGGTTCGTAAGCACGTAACATATCATTAGACAAAAGTGATCACTCCTGTCCGGAGGCTGTTACTGGCTTACTTAGATACCGCCACAGTACTCCTCCACCAGTGAGTCGGGGGATAGGCGAACGAACAAGATATTTGTTGTTATGGCGAGTGTGGGAGTTGTTACTATTGCGTCAAGTGAGTCTGACGACTTTGCTTGCTCTTCTTGCGGGTAGATGGCACCATAACACATCAGAAGGTTTGCGTTTTTCTTTTCAGCCAAGGTCAGAAATGTGCTGGATAAGAACTCGCGACCTATGGGTTCGTACGCACGTAACATACCACTAGACAAAAGTGATCACTCCTGTCCGGAGGCTGTTACTGGTTTACTTAGATACTGCCACAGGGCTATTGACGATGGATTTTTATTTCAGATCAGTCAAGCGACGAGGATGATATTTGAGGAGGCATTCCACTGTACAAACTGTCACAACACGCCAAAGAGATGAGAATGGATGGATTTAACATGCGTTTTAAAACGGCGGGGTTTGAGCGGCACCAGGACTTGTGTACCCACGATTCGACTGAAGCAACGCCGGCCACAAATTCGGGACCATGACCATACGTATACCGTGGATAAAATGGTACTTCGAATAGCTGTCTAGAAATTCTGTGTGCTATAAATTACACTCTATATCACAATATTTTACTGACAAAATATTTATTGACATGATAGCTAAAATATATATTCGTAACCCAATTAGTAAATCAGAGAATAAATACGTTTCCTATGCCTATAAAATACAGACACCTATAAAAAATGCTAATAATTCAGAATCCAATCTTTCAAAACTAATTATTTCATAAAAACCAATGAATTATACATTTTTTACGCAAGACACACACAAAAAGACTTAAAATTTATTTCATGTTTTAATAACAATATTTTGCTGCAGATAGATATTTTTATGCCTTGAAGAGTTATTTAAAATCCGGTTTTCTCAAATTAAGAACTAAATTGCTTCTTTACAAAAGTCTTATAAGATCTGTGCTGACTTCTGCATCAGAGACTTGGCCATTGACTTTAGGTGATGAGGAAGCTTTGGGGATTTTCGTTAGTTACCAAAAGTAGAGATGCCTGGAGAAAACTTTCGGTGAAGGCCAGGGCCCCACCCAGGGCTGTCGAGCCATTGAAGAAGAATAACAATATTTTATCTGAAGATGATGCAACAATAAAACAATAGTAAGTGTTCATTAACGTCACATTTTTCGGCTATTAGCGACTGACTTTCTAATTTTGAACCACGGTCAAGTGACAAGGACAACACACGAGCTGGTACCCTACTATCGTGACATTCACACCACGTCAATGTGAGGACCAGCCACGATAAATTTAACATGCATCAGCCCCTCTACGCGGCGGGTCTTCAGTGGGACTTGGGCTCGAGTTCATAATACGCTGGCCACGAGTGCTTGACCATGACCATTAGACTATCGCATCCAATAAAAATATGTAAGCAGACATAGAAAAGTTTAATTATTTAATGAATTAGTGTTTAAAAGAGGTAGAAAAATTGATCTAGCAAGCAACATCGAGATATAGCTTTCTGAATTTGTTAATAAATTATTTTATTTGTCCAATAATTTTTTTTTCGCGTGTCACGTGGAAACATGTTTTAAAATCAGCAGTATTTACGTTTGATTAAAATATTAAATGAACGATAATATTCCAAAAAAAATGACGTATTCTATAGATTGAGTCCCATTTTTTTAAAAATATAGTCAATGCCAAGAACCAAAATATCTTTTACATTCAATACAGATTGCAAAAATGCCGCATTCCGACTTTGTAAATATTTCCATTTTCTAGTATAAATCAATGGGGCAAAATCGCTATTTCAGAATTCCGAGATTAATAGAAATTCAAAACTGTTATAAGTCACTAAAATATTACTAAAAACAAAAACTTCGAATCGATGATGTGTTAAAACACCCACATGGAAATTCATTTTTCAACGCAAATACACATCAGTCTTCGAGGCCATCATCGAGCTCTCTCTGCCTCCACACATTTACTCTCGTCAGAAGTTAATTATTAGCGAAAGAGTCTGAATGTGAGCACATAAAAAACAGTTGGAGGTAAAAAAGAAGAAAAAAACAGCATCCAACACGCAATTAATGATAATTAAGCATGATTCCAGACTTGATATATTATGGCTGAGGTTAATTAACGTTCATCCACGCCATCCCTATCGTTTCTTTGTAACGAACGGGTATTTAATAAGGTCAATTATTTTTCAGCGTGATATTTGATGGTTGCGAAACTTTAAATTAATTTCGAAGCGCTCGTGATTTCACATACAGAAAAATCGTGTGTTTTTGAGGTGAAGATTGTGGAAGTCTAATTCTTATCTTGCGATTTAAATTGTGTTTTAGATAATCATCTTTTAAAACATTAGCAAAAAAATATTTCACAACTTTTTTATAAGTTTGTGAAACGAGATTGTAAACATCATCGAAGGTTTGGATTTTGTTACAAGTGAAAAAGATCTTTTTTACATAATGATAAATGATCTGAAGTAAAAAATAATCATTTACACTAACAAATACCTCTTAAAATTCCACAACGAAACAAATGAACAAAATCTGCCCGACTATAATTAATTTAAGGTATCCGAACACGCTGAAACGCGAGAAAGTTCGATCGAAAATATATTTTTTGTTTTTTAATTCATTGAATAGAGCTATCTTTTGGCTTGACAAAAATACTTTTTGTTTCTACGCTACCAAGAAGTCAATCTTGGTACAATCAATTTTATAAATTTGAAAAACCGGAAGTGGGTCTTTATGTACCAGAAGTGGGCATTTAAATTTTTCAAAATCCACCATGGCGAGTCTGATAAATCAAAATGTTATAAATGAGTATTTAATAAAACTTTTTGAACCTGATTTTTATATTATTTTCCAGAGAGAAAGGACAAAATTATTTCTTGTTACATGAATATTTGAGTTATGACCTTTTATATATATATAATCATAACTTTATTATAATATTTACTCTGTCAGCTCTAAACTTTAATAAAGCATTAAAATTTTAGTACATTTTCTAGATAAATGCATCTAATTTGTTTTAGTAATACTTTTACAAATATGAGTTTACTATTTTTTTCTCTAATTGCTTTGAAGTTTTCAAAAAATATTGCTAAAACTTCACTTATAATTACGATTTTGGTAGATTTTAGATAATTTTTAAAAATATTGTTAAATATTCGTACTTCTTGGTATTGATTCCTAAAAAAAGCATTCATAATTTTTAAGTATGCTATTTTTTAAAAAAATTTCTCCGAAAGTGTTCGGATTTCCTTAAAACATACATAAGATTTTCAAATTATGCCTCACAAACTCAATGAAGTTGTTTCCAAGAATAAAGTTTTCAATACTCTTTAATTTTCTCCATTCATATTTTATTTAAAATCAAGATTCACCGACAGGAAAAAAGTTATACAGCCATTGACAAATCTAAATTATGCAAACATGAGCAAAAAGTTTTTAAGAGAAATCAATTTGACTAAATTTCTAAAAATAATTATTCTATCTCCTCAATTTATTTTAACTTCTTTTAACGAGAAATAATAGCTTTTCAGCACAACAATGCTTTTAAAAATAGAACATTCAATGAAGTTGTACGATGTCATGATGATTAGATAGCCGCGGTAGCCAAAGGTCATGAGTGCCAGCTGTCAAGTAGTGGGATTCGAAACCTAGTGCTACTGAAGACCCACCGTGTAGAGGAACAAATGCATATAAAATCTGTTGAAGTCAAATATCTTCCTGTTGGCGTGGGTGGAAATTCGGTGAAAGGGTTCCAGCTGAGGTATCGTTCTCTTCACTTGATACTGGTGCAAATTTACGAGGTCCATCACCAATAGCCCTATGCTCTTTTTGCACCATTTTCCATCCTTCCTCAGAGGCTTGACAGCCCAGGGTTGGCCTTGGCCTTCTCAAGAAGCCTATTCCTAGCCAGCCTTCTTCCTGCTAGTGTTCTACAACTTTTCGTTCTCAAAACTAGATCTTTTTTAAGGCCATCAACGCATAAAATTATTTTCAGCTTTTTATATTTTTTTTGTAATATGGATGTATATTGTGAAATTACCTGTAATTTATGTTACGTATAAATTAAAAATTTTAAACTAGGATTTTGTTCAATAAAGACAGAACTCGAGGATGGCCTCTTTCTGGGGAGCAGTTTGTAGATCTAAACCCCTTTCGAGTTAGCTCGGTTCTCTTGGGCATTTTGCTAATAGTCCTTCTGTTGCTTCACTGTGCGACGTAAATAAAATCAAAATCAAGTCCTGATTATTAGAAATTACTAATTACAGTAAATTCGTTTTATGTTGTCTACTATAGCGATAACAGAATTTCAGTTAACTTTATCTATTACTTTACACTCACTTTAAAATTACATAGAATAACTATTTTACGAATTATCAGCAGGAATATTCTTTAAATCCCCTTCCAAGACATATGGCAGCATGGGTTCTAGGCGATGACATTTTCATGAGGAAGGAGAATAGTTTGTTATAGTTGCGTTTTCAGCTAACATTGATCAGATTATAAGATTGTCCTTTGTTTCGAAAGTAGTTAATGTCAAAAGGTAAGTGTCTTTTTGTATGCTAATGGCTGACCTTAGAAAACGATTTGACTATTTATTTTTAAGTGTACAGTGTATTAACACTTATAGATATATCTTTAGTACTAATTAGCTCTAACGGATTAAATTTCCAAGTTGAGTATTTTATTATGTATATCCCTTAATTTTCAATGTAGTGATTCAAAAATATTGCATGAAAAACTGCAAATCATAATGCGGTAGATAAAGAGTTAATCTTTTTACATTCAGTTTGGTTCATGCTTTTGTATCTCGACGCTGACTAATTTTTTTAAAAATTAGTATAATTTTATTCAAATAAATTAAAAGAATTAACAAAATATTTACTGCTGTTTTCCTAAACTTGAATCTAGCTGTATTAAATTAACTTATGAGAAAGAAAAATAATTCCCGCATGTTAAATAAAAGGGACGGGAAAAACAGAAACGGCTAATCATCTCAGATGAGGATTTATTTGTGGCCCGAGAAGTTCAACTATGAAATTATCTTCAAAAATTTATGGTGCCTTCGTATGTCCTTAACCCCAATCGATTTATTCCAAGATCTTCAAATCAAATACAAACGCTTCACCGTTTAAGGATATCGCACAGAAATACGAACCGAGATTTCCTGGAGTAAAGCTCAGAGATTACTTTCTTTTTGTTGACAAAGCATTTAAGTTGGTTCCATAAAAACTTTTTTTTTTTTTTTTGCCATGACAAATAGATCCTGCGTGAGCTTGAATATTCCATAAACCACTTTCATAAAGATAAATATTGATAAGTTCTTTACTTTTTCTATGCCTAAGCCCTAGCGTAGTTCAATTCAAAAAGAAAAAAACTTTAAAGCTAGAAATCGATTTTCTCTTTTTAAAAGATCATATACTTCAAAAATATCTTATTTTGAAACTGAGATTTTTAAGCGAAAATACCCTTGAAGGCAATAGGATACTATACGAGTAAGTTCTAAGGCTTTTAAGTATGATAATTTAGAAATTTGAATCAAATTTGAATGAGATGATCATAAGTAATTCAAGTAAAATAATTTCAATATAGAGACTTTCTTCTTATGACATACAAGATCTAGTTTTGCATTTTTTTCTTCTTCAAAATGGCTCAGTGGCGTAACGGAGAATATTAGAGTTCCCCGCGATGTGGGGGTATACGCTACGCCACTGAAATGGTGTGATTTTATTTATTTTGTATTAACGTCGCACACATAAGAAACGTGTGGGCTATTGGGGATGGACCATGAAATTTTGAACCTCCTTCTAGTAACGAGACGACACCTGAGTTGGCACGCCACTCTCCAAATTTCCACACCGAGCCAAAGTATGGACTAAGCATCGACAGATTTAACAAGCATTAGTGGCATGTTAAATAATGACACAGAGGGTCTTCAGTGGCATCAAGATTCGAACTCGCAACTCGAAAACGCCGTTCACGAGTTCATGATCAGGACTACTAAGCTATCGCGACCACTTTTATTTATAAGTGGGGGAAAAAAATTCCAAAATTAATATAATTCTTCCGAAATTTATATATATTTATATACATATATATATTACTCGTTTATTATATACTACATAGTTAAAGAACAAAAATTTTCAATTCATAATTTTCAAATTTTAGTATGCAATATCAAAAATCCATTTAGCCTTATGATTCAAGAATCTAAAAATGAAATTTTGATTATTTTAGAGGAAAATTGAGAGATGCAAATAAAAACGAGTGTATTAAAATATTCTATCTTTAACTTTTGAATGAAATCAAAATATATTAATATTGAAGTATATTTATGTCTGAAAAAAAATAGCTTTAATATTTTTATCATATTACAATACAAAAACTCGAAGCACAGAAAAAATTTATAGCTTTGCAGAGTTCCAATGAATCAAGTCCCAGTATGGCTTATAATAAAAGTCGACAGCAGTTTTAAATACAACAACAAAAAAATTGCAAGACAAGACATTGCACATTAGAAAAACATCGATCAATATGTTTTTATCATTTCTACAACTGATTTATTTAAATTCTTGCAACAGAGAAATACATTCAAGTCAGGAATAGGTCCTTACAACCAGAGATCTTCAGTTTAATTTTAAGCATATCAACGATGACTTCCAGTGTACAGCCTTCCATTATCCTGTCAACTTGAGAAATAGTGGAGGTGAAAGGAATTAACTAGTGAGGAGAGCTCGCCGCCCTCTCCACAACACTTGTGTAACATGATGGAACACTAACTGCAATGATAGATCGATTCATTTATTTCTTTTCGCCATTCATGTCGATTTTATGAGCGAAATCAATGAGTTGATCTACCGCTGGAATGCGAAAGTAGTCGAAAGGTTTTATAGAATAATGCTGTTTGACATGAACAAATGTTTTTTCGCCGTCTCAAATCTTATCGAAATCTAAAAGAGCAAACATCTTCTAGGTGATATTGCAGGGATTATGAATCTGGATACAATGCTTACAGAATAAAATTTGCATGTTTTGAAAAATATCTTTAAGAAAAACCCGTTTAGAATGTTAATTTCAAACACGTTATTTGATGAACTTGGTAATTCTTTCAAAATTACGCCTTTTTAATTAGTTGAAAAATATTTTTCAAAAGAATTAGCTTGATGATAGAAATCGAACTCTGTTTAATAAAAAAAAAAGTCAATAAAGTATTTTTCAAATAGGCTGGCTTCTTTAATTCCTTCTCTCCCTTCCCCTCAAACTGATAATTATAAACTGGCGCAATAAAGTACTCTAGTTCTTAAGATTCCTGACATATGTGTAAATACTAAATTGGCATAAGTTTAAAAAAGCAAAGTAATACACAGAAATAGAACAAAGCAGCATAGATAAAAAAAATAATATAGTCAGGGACGTCTTAAGGAATGGGCCAACTGGGCCCAGGGCCTCGGTCACAATGGGGGCCTCGTCTTGTTCTCGACTCAGTCTTAATAAGGTCATGATTCGAATAATTACAAGGATCAAATGTATTCTCCGAAAAACAGAAAATCTCGAATGATATGTCATTTACATGTAATGACCATCGACATTGTATAGGCCTAGTCTGCCACCATACATTATAATTACTCATTCATTTAAAAGGCAGCAGTCGGTTTAGCCGGTTTGTGGGATTGTAAGTCATACACATTTATTTGGTTTAGCTCATTGTTTATACGAGTATTTCACAACATATATTATGTAATGTCTACTTTTTGGGGTCATAGGTGGGGTCTATATTTGTGTAGAGGCCCAGGGTCTACTTTTGTGTAGGAATTCAGGGTCTACTTTTAAATATCGGCTCAGGGCCTCTAGAAGTTTAAAGACGTCCCTGTCTTTAGTATAACAGCAAACTCTAGTCTATATATATAGTTTTAAGCCCAACCATCTTCCCTTATATTTATTTACCTTAACTACTGGGCTGCAAGGAAAAGATATATATACAAAGATTATGAGGGCTGTGTGTCCCATGGTGTTCTTCAATCTACTTAAATATATTACTAGTAAGTGTTTAACTGATTATGACAATAGCCCTAATTTTATCAAGCTAACCGTTCGATTAAACAGATAACATCGCTTTCAAGCAAATCGTAAAAGTAACATTTTAATCCATAATTTGAAGTTGAAACAAAGAAACAATCAATAGGTTAAATTCTTTCAGAATTTTTTTTAACCCTGTTCATCATTTTAGAATGCGATCCATCGTAAAGTTCAGGGATTAGTTGAATGCGTGAGCTAGGGTTTAGTAATAATAACACATCAGTAAACCGTGCTTTTCTACTTCGGTATTATGTGTTTAGAAGTCCATAGTTATTCTTCTTGAACACATCATCAGGTGCGAATTCAATTCAAGTAGATGGAACCTACTTCCAGTTCCATTGCGTGCTAAGCATGTTATAATGTATTTTGAAGTGACATTTGTGCTGACAACAAAGACTGCGTGAATAGCCGGTTGGCAAACTAAAAATCAAACAATGCCAGACAAAAAGCGGAAACTCTCTCTCCATTTTATCATTCATTGTTGATTAGGTAATTATTTGATCCAACCATGCTGATAAACTTCTTATAATCTTCGAAACAAAACTAATAAGTCGATGGCTTAGAATATAAATATTTCGTAATGAATCTTTTTTGCAAAGGAAAGCAGAAGCAGAGATGTCGTGATCCATTGAGTTAAAATAGATTATCATCAAAGGTAAGTTAAAATAATCGTAGAATTATGATTCAAGATATCTCTTGAGAAGTATAAATTAAAGTCTGGCCACAGGTCAAAGAGATAACAAAGATAAAACAACTCGTAAAATCTACGAGTTCTATAAATCGATTCGAGAAGCTTACTCTAAAGATTTCCAAATATAAATAAATGTTTCAAGTTGAATAAAGAGTTATTCTTGAGAATCATCCTTGGTTTTCAACAAGTAAAATAAATGTTACAAATTTTTCACAAGTGTGCTCTTGTGGTACTTCCTTAATTAAATTTCACAAACAAAGCCGCTGTTCTGAAACAAGAGGGTAAAATGAATAATAACACAGAACTACTTTACATGCTCTTTGTTTATTTTATTGCTGCGTAATTTTTCGGTGAAAAATAATAAATAACCTGCAATTAAATTTAATGATCCTTCTACTGCGTGCAAATCAGCTAATAAATATTTTACACCGGCGAAGGGAGAAAGCTAAAATCAAGATAAACATCAAAACCATATAATCATATTACTTTTGCTTACTCTGCAGTAGTTTCAAGATGGGGGTAATTTCCTTTGTTGTGTGTTTGTTTTATTTTTGTGAAGGAGCCACTCAACATTTAAATCAACGAATTCATGAAACGGAAAGTTTTCGATTGTATTTTATATCCAAAGATAAAACTGAGTGCTTTTTCCTTCGGCACTGTAAGTATAGCACATTAAACTAATGTTACCTTCACCGCACTAGAGAGGTAACGCGTTTTCAGTTTCCGATTTGTTTAAATAACTATTTACAGAAAGAGAATCACATGATTGTATTGAAAAATAATTAAATCTTTTGTTTGAAGACCTTACACCAATCTTCTGACTTCCCTACCGTTGTGGTGTAAATTGGCTTACCATCTTTTATCTTTTTTTCTCCCTCACCCTCTCATTCATTTACAAAAGGGCGCGAGAAATCCCGACGCCTAGTAAATATTTAGGGTCAGAGCTACGCATGAGCGACACCGTGGGGCTCAATTTAACGGAGGAGTTCAACCGTGAAAGATCAAGTAACTGTAGGTGAGTGAAAAGAAAATGCATAAAGAAATAGTTTTGCCTCAACTAAACTCAAGGAACATTAGGACTTGCGCACACATACATGAACTTGAAAAGGACAAGACATGTGCATAAGTGAATTTGATAAGCGGAAAAGTTTATGAAATAAAAAAATGTATATGCCATTTTGATTGAACCCTTCAAGAATACGTGCATGAAATATTAATCCTCAAGATAATGCCACATAATAGTCACCATTTCCACATCTATTTTGAACATGAATGAAGTATAGAAGTACTTCTTCCCTAATGTCGCTTTGTTGTTTTTAAAACATTTCTCCTATAATTCTGAACTTAACTCACTTCGCATTTTTATGAGTTTGATTCACTGAAAATGCACGTTTTGTGTGAAGTTATTTGTAAGAAATCATGAGTATTTTATTTTATTTTCTCGTACAAAATACTTTTAAGCATATACAGTCGAACCTCTATATTGCGAATTTTTCCTGGAACCAAGAACATTTCACGAGTTTCTTCGTAAAATAACCTCCCAATAGCGAAGTGCATTTTCCATCTAATGAACTTTTTTTTCTTGTGATTCAATTTTTTTCTCCCTACTTTTAAAGTGTAAAGGATATTACTTTAAAATTTGGTATTCCTCCAAGCAGCTTATCAACTATTATAAAAAATCGAGATAAGTTTCAAAATTATGATTCATCGAATTCTTGTTCGAAACGTTTAAGAATATGAGTCTATGAAGATGTCGACGAGGCAGTTTTGAATGGATACACACACAATGTGATATAAAAATGTTTCGATCTCTAGACCTTTCGTAATAGAGAAAGCTCTTCAATTTGCGAAGGCATTGGAATACGACCAATTTCTAGGTAACCATTGATGTCTAGAAAAATTTAAGACGACACAGAAAAATACGCCTGAAGAGATTTTTGGTGCATTACAAAGATGTGAGGTGTATTATGAAACAAAGCATTTTTTCAAACAAAATTAACAAATCTTATGAGTAATTAAATTTAAAGACGCTTGTGGCAATGTATGTTTAGAATTTCTAGTTGTAAAATAATGTATGTTTAAAATTACTTGTATGCTTTAAATTAGAAAGTGTTCTTAAAATTTTTATTTCTTTTAATAAAAAAATTATTTTTTTCATGTTGAAAACACAGTACAGTCTTTTTTCTCGTTTTCCTTGCAGTTTTTTTTTATGGGTAGATATGTAAAATAAATAGATATTGATTTACAAAAAAGTGTGAAAAATTACTTTTTTTAATATGTAGTGTTTATGAATTTAAAATTTTTTTATGTTGTTTATTAAGTATATTGAAAGATGGACCTCTGAAATAACGAATTTTCTATATATTTTTTATATTTCTAATTTCGGGATTTAGCGACTTCGTTAAATAGAGGACCGACTGTATGTGTGTATTCAATAGCTTTTATTTTCTAATATTTTTTTTTTACATTTTCTGTAGAATCCCATATACATTCTCTCTCTATTACATGTATAAATTTATTTAGATTACTTAATTATAAAATATTCAAGCTACGTCAAATATCTAAGAGGTTTTTCTCTTTAGATGTTTCATACCTTTTAAATATTTTACTTGGAATAATTTCAGACTCACGGTTTATTTCTAAAACTTTCCACTTTACTAATTTGTCTATCAGTTTTTTTAATTAAAAAAAATGAGAATGTATATATATATACATTATATATATAAACATCTTTCCCGTGCTTAAATTTGGCAAGGGTCTTCATCATTACTCAAACAAAAGAAATATATCTTGATATTCCACGAACATTAAATTTATATTCAAAAAATAATATAATCAAAATATATTTGAGTAAATATTAAAACTACAGTACTTTAGAGATAAAATATAGTAATTATAAATCAAGATGATTTCACAGATTTATGACAAGATTAGAGAAGAGATGGAAGTAATTTTGAAACTAAGAAATTTAATAGTTTGCTCTTATTTTGATTTCTGCAATCAACAAATTAAATGTTAACATTAACAATTAAAAATCAGACCATTAAATAATTACGTAGAATATAAACTGCCACTTAAAATTTTATTGCGTGTAACAAAATGTTTGGAAAGTTTTTAGAACATTAAAATTGTCGAACACTTCAAACAATTATATTTTGTGCCATAAAACGCTCTTTTATTGTTTAAGAAGAGAAAAAAATAGAATGTGGAGAAAGAATCCGAAACTGTAGAAAGTATTTCTTTCTAAGAACTTTTCGCCAGAAGCAAGAGTTTTAATCCATGAAGTAAAATTTTAAATTGCTCCATCATTCTAGTAATTCATTTTCACTGCTGAATCGACACAAAAATTTCGAATTAATCGTCTGAAATGCGCTAGCTAAGCGAAGTGAAATAATTCAATTTGAAAATCCCGCACGATTGGGCGCATTAAAGGCTTAAGCACGTGCTTGGCATTCCAAACTTATATTGACAGAAAACCAAGAATTGTTAAAATCGATTCTTTCATGATAAATATTATTGCAGTTTTTGGAAAAAAATCGTTTGGACAATTTTGAAAAGCGAAGAAATATTTACTGTTTCTTATATTCTGAAATTCTAGACATCTTCAAGGCGTTAACTCAGTACGTCCATGTATAGGTGTTCGTAACTTCCCCATTCCCTCCTCTCCCCCAGCTCCCATTTTTAACTTTATACTGGAGGAATTTCAATTCGAAACAAAATGTATGGTGACATTAAAATTCAATAGATTGAAAAAAAAACAGAATAGTAAATATAATTATAGGAGTAAGTAAAAAAGGAAAGAAAGAGTCGTGCTAAAATTAATCATGTCCATGTCGTGAATTTTTCACACAAAGAAAAAAAATGAAGATCAAAAACCATTTTTATCAGTCGAGACGTTCGCATTTTGAGTAGTACACCGTTTTTCCATTAGCCAAGATAAATAACACATCTCGTTGTATACATTAAAAGAATTGCATGGATATTTTTCCGGTGGTATAATATTTCTCTCATTGTGTTCTCACAGCAACAACATCCCGCCTACATTATAACCCCTTTTTTTCACACTTTCAACAATCACATTTGACTAATGTTCTTTTTAAACATGCTCAAATATATTTCAATGAGAATGGTATATGTATTGCAATGTCACGGCTTTTAACTAATTACTTTAAGTTTTGACACCGTCGTATTATTTCTTTTAATGGCGAATGCGAGCTTCTGATTTACGATCAATGCAAATGACGGTTTTCCAAAAAGGAATTTGAAATTTCCTCATCCGAGAAGGAGATGAAAAGGATTGTAAATTGTTGCTTGCAATACAAGCAAAAAGAAGGTCGTTACCTTGAAGATTATTAATCATTTAGAAAAGAAAAAGAAAGGTGAGGTTTTGTTTGTTCTAGTTGTTAGTTACTAAGAAAATATTGTAGTAGCAAAACTGTAAATAGTTAAAATATATTCTCTTAGGAAATATATCTAAGAAAATCTATATACATAAAGATATATATTTACATCATTCTTTTAAATGAATTTAAACGTTAAGTATTTCAAGGCTTTAAAACTTATATAAAAGTTGAAATATCATTTTTCAAGAATGAAACATTGAAGATAACATAAATTCTATCAAATATATATAATATCTACAAACCAAAATTAAAAAATATTCAGATTTTTGCTATTATAAGAAAAGAAAAATCAATTCTAACCCTGAGTGAGATTTAAAAAATTTGCAATTTTCCAATTAGATTATAGAATTTAAATTATATATATCTCATTAACTATTCCGTGTATAAGAATTTGCCCTCACAAATATATTATTTTACCCTTAATTTTACCATTTTTTAAAAAAGGATTTAATATTGTAAAAAGAATTCGTGAGTAAATCATCAAGGAAGGCTATTTTGAGGTCCGAAATGTAATTTATATTATTATTTTTTCTCCTTTCAGGTAAGAAGAGGTAATAGTATACCCATTTAGATATTAGTGAATTTACAATAATTAACAAAATTAAAATAAACAAATCATAATAATACCTTAAACGTTGATTAATAATAATGCATTCAATTATTAAATATCCGAAGCTGTTTAAAATGCATAACTCATTGTGTTCGTATGTTTGTAATAAAAAAATCATAAGGGAAAAAAATCTAACAAATAAATACTCTTGTGTACTCCATAACCGGAAGAGATATTCGTGGCTCAAAATATTGTTAATAAAATTCCCGCACAATTGGCACCAATCACCCGATTTCGAGGACTTAAGAGAAGGTATTAAAATAACAAATGCTTCAGAACCATACACCCGATCTCCATCTTACATCAGAGTAATGAAATAAAAACAAAACACACAGTAATAAATAAAAGAGAGCCCACTCGTTAAAGTTTAAACACTTTTTTCTCCTTGTCCAATTACTATCTAAATCCGCCCCATATTTGCCAAGCTAAGACTGATTAGGTCGCTTAGGTCACGCACGGGCTCTCTTTTATAATCTCGACCGGCCTCTTTTTAGTCACATATTAATGCTAATGCACAATCTCCCCTTTTGTCTGGATCAGAGTTCAGTCCAATTGAGGGGACGTTGAACCTATTGTGCCTCTAACAAACGTCCGGAATAACTCGAATCCGTATGATTTTGAACACACCTTTCAAAAGGGCATAGGAGAGCTTTTTTCTCGGGTAAGGATCCTATAGAGTCGCATTAAAACAAAGGATTTGTGGTGAACCCTTTTTTTTTTCACAAACGAGTTGTTTAACTCCTGTCTGAGTACTCTACATCTGTTTTGATTAAAGAAACGTTCCATAAGTAATTTTCATTATTAAAAATTTATACATCAAGCAAGCCACACTCGCGTGGTAGCCAACATAAAATTTTAGTAAAAATATGTATCGCGCCGCGCGCGCGCGCGTAATTTTTAAATTTTGTAATCTATATATATACATAAATGGATGTTTGTATATATGAAATCGCTTCACTCCAACACCGTTCAACCGATTACTATGAAAATTGGCATGTATATGTATTTTTTTATAGAGAAGGTTTTTGTGCTATCCTCTTTGTTGCAGCTCCTCACCAGGTGGCGCTACAGCAAAGCAACTTCTGCACCGTTCAATCAATCCCCAAGTTACCAACATGGTCGACAAAAATGATGGCAACTTGGCACTATCACCAACATTTTACTATGTTTCCATTGAATCGCCATTATAATGCAAGGAAAGGCGTTGCTTGCGAATATTATAATTTTAACATAAAATAAATACAACAGCAAGTAATATTAATGTATTACACATCCAGATATAAATTTATAACTATTTTAAGCATTCATTACACAAAATTTGTAACAATGTGTTACTTTTGCTGAGCAGAGATTAGCTTAGAAAGGTGTTTTCAAAAATCGACCTACAAGAGATTTACGGGATAAATAAAAAAAGGTCTTTTTATCAGCTATTAGACCTTCAGACTTTAAATTTAGCAAATATCGGGTTCTTTTTTAGTTCAGCTGAGATATGTAAAGAAAAATTTTTTTTTAATTTGCAATTCCTGTAAAATTAATTCATTAAAAACTTTTTTATCCTTCAATCTCTGTATTGTTCAATTTTCCAATTCTCCCGTGCAAAGAACGGGTATAGCAGCTAGTTATATATAGTTATCCACAACGAACCGTAACATCTACCGATGAATTATTATAAATTGTGTTCAATTGCCCCCATCAACAGCAATTTTTTTTATCATAATAAAATACCTACACCGCCATTAATCTTTTACTCTTTTTTTTTTTTGCTGAGTTTCGAATTAAATATTCCGTTTTCAGAGAGTCAGAAAAATAATTTTTTTACGCAACGCTTGTAAATTGCGTAGTTAAATCTGTATCGGGTTAATATTAAAAAATATTGATTTTTGTTGACAGTTTTTATTATTTTGTGTTAATTATTACTTGAATATCTTAGGCCCTTGAATTACAAATCAAAACCAATCTGTGATAAAATTAAACAAGAAAAAAAATTTTTTTGCTGATGAACATCGGTATATCCGAAAGAAAGTAGGAATTGGGGAGACATAAAAGTCAAAAGCCTGACATGAATACGTAGCATTAGTGTATGTAAGGGAGGGTAGTTTGTGGGTACCAAAGTCATACTAAATGAAATGTCGCAATGAACATAAACATCGTTAAAAAAATCCCCAGAAATGGTACTGCTACGAAATAAATTAACAAAAGTAAAAGTACTACATATATAATGTGGCGAAACTGTATATAGCCCGCATGACTTTTACTTGTTAAAAACTGGCTTGGGCTGGGAATAAATTTGTCATCCCTAGTCTACATGTATGCTTCAGAATGTATACATAAGATTATATTACTTTCAACTCCCTGAAAGTCTTTACTGAATAACAAACCTGAAATTCAGCACTTAAGTATATTAGATAATCTTAAGAGATCTCAGTATATCATCTAATTCATTTGTTCTCCACATATGGGGACGCACAAAACGTTCACCTATTGTTTTGCTTCATTTTCCCCTTTATGCAATACTAGAGTGACATTATCGGTTATACGCTTCACGCACGCACGTACACACACACACACACACAATGCTGTCATTTGCAAACAGATAATCAACAGCATTTCTTTTCAAATGCTATGAAAAGAAACGCACGTTTTTTTGTGTTTTTTTTTTAAACTTTTATAGTACTACTAACTACATAACATTTGAAAAATATGCGGACCATAAATTAGGAACTCAAATCAAAGTTATTTTGAAATAATTGTTACATTTTGACATGTTCAGGTAATATTAAGGAGCAACACAATTGCCATCCTCTACACAAGGAGTCTGGGCAACCACGATTTGACTAAAGCGTCGCCTACCATGTTGCTTGCTATCTTAGAAAAATTGAGCAAATGGTTTGAATATATTTTAAATTCCAAAAAAGGATAAATTTTAAGATATTTTATTAGAAATTAGAATACATGCGCATTTTAAAGTTCGTGCTCATAGGTTTGACCAATGCCGATTTAAGCTCATTTCGAACCATGGGCGCAGAAGATCTACAGGACCCCTTGGCGCTGGAGAATCAAAATTTATACCCAGGAAATCTGATTAAGTCCAGCTTATCCGGCCCCCGGGCGGCCGCCCCAGGCGCCCAATGGATAAACTAGCACTGGGTTTGACAACTGATTATGATTTACAAAAATTTATCTTCTTAAAAAAATTACAAAAAATCATTTTTCCAGTTGTTTTTTAAATCAAATAATTAAACTATTTAATGCTATAATTGCACAATTTCCTGAAACATCAGAATAAAAAGAATTGAATTTAAAGAGCAAATTATATGCCTTTATTATTTATTTTTTTGCCAAACTATTAAAATATTATGACATTCTAAAGTTATTAGAACATACGTAAAAACGATCTCCAAATATATTTTGAGTTTTCATTACAATTAAGAAACATTTTATGTGTAACCAAACAATTTCAGGATTTTTTTTTTTTTAAATTTTGTAGCCTGGCAATGAACGAATTTTTCAGGAAAAAAACTTAAATAAAGTATTGTCTGTTGTAAAACAAATAAAACTTAATTGTCAGTTTTCAAGGTTGACTTAATTACTCTTATCAATCTGGTGAAACTAGTGGTTCTACGTAGTCTTTGAGAAGCTGCGAAATACAACAGCGCCAAATTTTAATCTTTCTGCATTTTCTCTTGAAAATTATAGTTTGTGATTCATGTGTCACGATTTGGGTATTTCGAGCTTTTGATCCAACCCATCAGCCTTGAAACTCATGAGAAACCACGCCTTTACATCCTTTTCTATTAGTATCTTTAAACTAATAAATAACAATGGAAAAAAAGAGTAATAATTTCAATACAAATAGGATTAGCAAGCAGATTTTTTGTTATCTTGCTTATTACACATATTGACTGAAGGTTTACAAATATAATTGCCATACAAAAGTTAAATTGAAACTTAGATACTACAAAGTAAAAAACGAGATAATCATATGAAAAGCACCTAGAAGAAAAAGCACAAATATTAAGGATGTTACTTCAGAAGAAAATGAAAGGAAAGAATTGTTTTCTTCTTTTTCACTATCAGTTATAATCTTTCAAGTTATAAGCATTATGCAAACTACTTGAAAGGTTCATGGTCATTCTAAGCATTGTTCTCAATTGTGAATACACTTAAATTTTTATCCATGTTTGTGTATTGCAGTTTTCAACAGCAACACTTACAAAAGATAGCTTTTCAATCCATCTAAATTCATCTTTGATAGGTTTGTACAGTTTTCATGTACCATATTACAGACAGTTTCGAGGTTATTTTATGCATTTGCAAGCAAAAGATAACTCAAAATTGACAATGTATACACTAGCCGAAGTTAAACGATTGAATTTTAATTCGAGAGTATATTGAGTTTCAAAATACATAAATATCTCAATATAATAGTACAAGGTTAATAATCTACAATTTAATTCATAAATCAGAAGGAAGAAATAACAATATTCACACATAAATTGCCAAATCATCTTTCTGTCATAATATATTCCGTTTTTATATATAACTAGCATATCAAAGACTTATTCTAAATTTATTTGAAAAAAATATCGATTTCGTATTACTATTAAAATTAAATTGTCATTGTCAACTAACAACATCCATTGTTGCCTATACAATAAATGATGTCTACCACTGTTTCAAAATTCAGACTGAAATAATTAGGCAATGAAAGCCTCTAAGCTGTAATGAAACCTGAGCTAAGCCAAGCAAATAATTAAAATTCCTCAAATTTTTTACCGTCCTGGCTGACTATCATTTTTATTTCAGATTGTTTCGCTTTCGGTTTCTCGTTGAAGTGAACACCCGGGTGAGGAACATTTCATTCAAGCGTATCACTTTAACCCGTTCCGTGTTCCCTTCTTGACTTCGCTTTAAGGTGACAATAAATCACCAACCCCTAGAGTTCTGAACAAGAGAAAGCTCACCAGGAGAGTGTCACAAAAATTACAGCCTCTACAGTTAAACTACCTAACATTCTTGTTTAACTTCCGTGTGTATGCTTGCCATCTTAGTTAAGAGCTTTCTAGGAACCATTGAGTTAATGTTCCCAACTCACCTCCAACCTCTGGCTTGAATTATTGGGGAAAAGAAAGAAAAAAATATATGGGTTGGGCTCTTGGAACGAAAACAGAGTGAACGAACCATGCCTTTTTTAGCATCCCTTACCTTATGAAAAATGTACTTTTAAGGTGATTTCACACCTGTCTTTAGAATAGTTTCTCTGGGAGGGAATGTGTTTTGGATTCTTTGTATGGTTGTCAACAGCGAAATTCTTTAAAATTCTTGAATTGGAAAAGAAATACCCCGCTCTTAGAATAGAAGAAAATGCTAGTACAAAACGTTTCTTCTTTTTTCCTTTTTTAAACGAATCCATCCCTTCTCTCTTTTGTAACTTCTGCTGTTTGGGCAAAAGAAAAAACACACCTTTTTTTTTTTATACTTAAGAATGATATTAATTTCCCGTTTGTGAATCAACTGTCAAATTATTCTCCAGTTATCTTTTCAAAGAAAAGCATCATAGCATCATAATCTCTTTAAATATATTCTTCTAATTAAGATTCTAATATTTTGATGATTACATACATTACATAACATTCAATTGACAAAGATTAAATATTCAAATTTAAAAAAAATGTTTTTCAAACACAAAGCTACATCGAATATTTTGTGTTCATTATTTAACAATTTTAAAATGCAAGATTTTAAAAGTTTGACTTGGCTTATAGAGGCAAAATGTGTCAGTGGGCTCTAAAGCTGGTGTTGATCCTAAATATTGAAGAGGCTATTTTTCCCAATTATGATGCACTACATCATTAATAAATATAATGTACTTACATAAATGCATTATTCGTTAGTAGTTTTCATTAAAAAACTAAATACACTGCGTTTAATATATTTAAAATATGAATGATTTAATGCATTTAGAAAGATTTATCTTGCTTTTTGCTGAAACATGGATCTAAAAACTCCTCGGAATTTAAAATTTCGTAAGATTAGTGTAATCACAAGTCAACTTAAAAAGAACTGAAGTGGATTGATGCTTGTTGTCAAGGCAATGTAGATTGATTGCTTAGCGACGGCTTTGTTGTTTATAAAAATTATTTTTGTAATTCGTCTTCATTCTGTGAATGTTTAACTTGCATTAATAAAAAATTAATATGAATAATCTTGGCTTATATGCTGAGTTATAAATTGTAGAATTTACGCTTCTACAATCAGTAATGTTTTAAGAAAATTGCTTTAAAAATGTTGGAGTCCTAATATTTCCAATGATGAATGTGGTTCACTTCAGTTTCTTTTCAATATAAAAGATTTTAAAAACGGCGGAAACTGATAATGAATAACTTTATTTTTATCAAAGTGTAATTTTTTTTTTAAATTGTATCTTTCAAATTGCAAATAATGATTTTGATAATTCTTCATTTGCACCAAGGAGCTCCTGAAAACTTATCTGCGTTTCGAATTTTGCAGTTAAGTTTTTAACTCGGATACAAAACAAACAATAAAAACTTTCTAATCAGATTCTTCGAAGTATGCTTCCAGCGATTTCTTTCTAGCGTTCTTCTTAAATATCTGCAAAATGGTTCTCAAATTAAATCAGTTACGCAAGTCACCAACTAACAGCTTTTTGAAAGAGCATGCTCTCTCATCAAACGAAGCGTGCTTTTACCAGAGTGAAAGTACATCTTCCGCCGAATAATTACTAAGTAGAACCATCCGACCTCCGATCTCTGGTTCCTTTGCAAACTCTGGCCATGCATCACGCGTTCGCCATCGCACGCGCCGATGTAAGTGGCTTAAGAACAAAAAATACATGATTGTTCCATTAGCCACGTTTTGACCGGCTTGTTGTGTTGACTGCTAAAGCAATTCCTGAGGCTTTATTAGTTAGTTTACTGAACAGGTTTCAATGAGCGTGATACATAACTATAGATGGAAGGAACCCGATCAAGGAAGGGTCACAATCGATTTCTAGACTTAGATATCGATTCTAGACTTAGATAATCTAAATTTGATAGAGGAAACAATTATGATATAAATGTGATAAAGGAAATTTTTGTTCTTGTTCAAGAAATATATTTCCTCTTGGACTGGATTTATACATTTTGTATCCCTAAGCGAATTCACTGTTTTCAAATTTCAGATTTTGAAGTATTAAAAATATATAACAAATTATGTTCAAAATTTTCGACGTTAAACATATCTTTTGCCGCCCATCCGGTATAGTGGTCAGTGAAGCTGACTGCTGTGCCGCAGGGACTGGGTTCGAATCCCGGAGAAGGCATGGTTGTTTGTGTTGTAATCCTTTCTTCTGTCTGTGTTGTTTACCCCCGTGTTATACGTTCGGTGGTGCACGGGGTTTATAAATGTTAAATATATATATATATATATCTTTAAGAACAATAACTTGTGATAAAACCAAAAAGAACACTAGAAAAATTATTTTAAGCTGTTGTATGAGATATCTATCACTGCAAAATGGATTGTAAAATGTGAGGATAAAAATAACAAAACGAAAAATAGTACTTCGAAGTAAACAGTAACAGCAATTTTGTCAGAAAAAAGTAGCTTTATATAGTTTTTATATTTTAATGCTATCGAATAAAAAGTATTTTCTTTACAGATTGATCAAAAATCATACTTAGCGCACTTCGAACACAAAAATAAAAGATTGAAATTTTCGGGTCCGCGTTATGCACTGGCAATAACAATGATAGCTTAAAAAAATGAGCATAAAAAATATTAGACTTCTACATACATCGAACCTTAAGGGTTTTACTTCTAGAAATATACTATTTTTCCAAAAGCTTGGACTAATACCTCGAATAAATGACTTCCAAAACATAAAAGTATTGAGTTAGTGAGTGAATATTAACGTCGTATTGTTCAGCTATACACTAAGGGTTTTTGGCGAGGGACCGCGTACTTTTGAACCATGGTCAAGTGACGCGGACAACACCTGAGCTGGCACCCCACTCTCCAAACTATCACACCACACCAACGGGAGGACATTTGAGCTCTCGACAGATTTAATGTGCATCGCTCCCCTACACGGCGGGTCTTCAGTGGTGCTGTGCTCGAACTTAAGACACGCTAGCCATGATCCGATACTTTGACCACTTTGCTACCGCGGCCACGTAAAAGTATTGAACATGTACCATCTCAGGTTTCTTCGTAAACAAAGGGCGAATATACCTAAAAATTAAGAAATGCAGCTAGAAAGTATAGGTGCGCGTCATACGTCGGATTTTACTGTATTTTTTTTTTCAAATTCCACTGCTAGTTTTAAGTACTAATCACGGTTTTTTAAATTAAAAGTGATCCTTGGGTTTTAAAATTAAAAGTGATCCTTGGGTTTTAAAATTAAAAATTATCCCTGGGTGTTAAAATTAAAAGTAATCCTATTAAAATTAAAAGTGATCCTTTTAAAATTAAAATAAATTCTTTTAAAATTAAAATAAATTCTTTTAAAATTAAAATAAATTCTTTTAAAATTAAAAGTAATCCTAGAGTATTAAATTAAAAGTGTGAGCCTTTAATTTGTTAGTTTGCTTTTCATAAAAATAAAACATTATCAAATTTTTATAGACACACAATTTGAGCTATCCCTTTTTATAAGAGTAGAAAACATTACGATGAAGATTTTAATAAAAGATGAAAATTTATTTTGTACAAATCATGACTTATTCGGCTTCATAGACAACAAAATATTTGTAAATTCTCCATATTATGAAAATGTTAACTCTCTTTTATTCGGTAATAAGACTGTTAAACTGGACTATAAATTTCTCTTAGACTATTAAAAGCATAGTTTCACTGACTATTATTTCATGTACATCATCGCTTTCAGAGTGATGCACATCTTTCACAACGCATATAGATTACAATAACAAGCAATTTCATTTTAGAGAATCATTTTAACGAAAAGTTAGAAAATCAGGTTCATCCAATCATTGATGGATTGATTGGTTTATTAATATCACCCTTTGAAAAGGCACAAGTGCTAATGGGTGACAGACCTCGTAATTCCTCGGTAAGTAACGAAGACGACACCTGAATTGGCTCCCCACTCTCCAAACTTCCATCCCCACACTAACGTGAGTACTTTAGGACTGGATAGATTTAAAGAGCATCAGCCTTTTTACAAGACGAGTCTTTAATAAAGCCAGGGATCTAACCAATGACTTGAAAGCAGATCTGTTCGTTTTGAGAAGGTATCAAATTCAAAGGAGGAGAAAAGAGACACGCTATTTAAATAAAGATAAAGTTTTTTATAACTTACAAAACACAGACTAAAACACAGATCTAGGGACATCTTAAGGCTTGGTCCAACTGGGCCCAGGGCCTCGCCCTCGGTTGGGGTCTCGTTTCGTTCTTGACTCTGTCTTAATATCATGATTCGGATAATTTTAAAGTGGTCAAATGTTATTCCCGTATATCTTCTCCGAAAAACCTGGAATTTCAAACTGCATGACAACTGGCAAAAGTGGTAAGACTGTATTATTATGTGATGACCGTCGTCCATGTCTAGGCCTAATACCATAAACAATCATTCAACTCATTTAATCAAAATGTGACCATCGGTCAAGCCGGTTTGTGCCTAGGTTTGAGATTGTGAGTTGTGCTCGTTTTTTTTCAAATAAACGTTTGAACGAGTATTTGACAATGTATATATATACTTTTAAAGATCTCAGGTAGGCCAACTTTTGCATAGGGTCCCATGGCCTTAAAAATTCTTAAGACGTCCCTGTACAGATCTATCGCAAATTTCTGTCCTTGTGAAGACAAATTAATTTTACACCGAATAGTGAATGCTAATAAGGGAAGAAAAACATTTGGAGGACAACGGCGTTAAAACAAATAACTTTGAAAACCTCTTCTAAAAAACAAATAACTTTGTTAAACTGTGTAATTAAAATGAATTGGAAATCTTGACAGATGAACCTAGAGATCCTTTTGCTCACGCATTCATTATAATCACGCATCCTTTGAGCACTATTGATAAAAATATGAAGGAGAAAGCAAGGCAGAGTGCGTACGTGACAATGAAAGTCTTTGTCGTATTTCATTCACACCTGCTGTCAATGATGATGAAAGGCTGTCGATGTAGAACGCAAATGAGTCTTCAGAACGTGATTCGTATGCGGATAAATCATAAGCTGGGTTTCCCCAAACCGTGACGGGTCGGCAGCGTTCAATTGAAAAACGCATCTTACAGAAGCACGGGCCGTCGTTTTGTTCTTGTAACAGAAGAACTACCGGAGAAGTTGAAGGGGCAGTAAATTCCCTGCCAATCAAACAATTACGCAATGCAGAATTCACTGAAAAATGAAGTAAAATAAATCTGCAAGCAAAAGGGACTAGTTCCAATCTTCAAACCAATGATGGTCATTTCTTATTCATTGAAATGTGAATATTAGGCTATTTTGTGGAAATATATACTCCCATATAAAACAGTATTTACAAAATGAAATAACTGTAAAAAGAAAACATTGCACGTAAATCTTCCTCTACAAATGCAAAGATAGTAATTCCTAAAGCTAAAGCGAGTTGTTTAAAGAATTGATTATCTTAATATGTATTCATAACTATTTTACACGATAAAAAAATTAAAAATACATTAAAAATTTTGATATTTTGTTAATTTGATTTTGTCCAAACTTAGACGTAAGCCAAACATAGTGAAATAAAATATGACACTCATCAATCTTTGTAAGATTCGTACGGAGTCTACAAACTTTCGAGTTTAAATATATAAATTTTAAGTATATCTCTATGTACACGCAATCTTACTCTTTTCAATATAAAATGTTCTTATCTTTCTCAAAATATTTTGCAAGTGAAAAAGGCTTGCGAAATTTGGGTCTTTCTCTCCTTAAAAATTTAATTTTTAGTAAAATGAAATATTGTAATTTTTTAACAACTACATCTTAGTCTTTTTAATCTTAATCTTTCTTTTATATATATATATATATATATATATAATAAATATAATAAAATATATAGTAACATAAAATGAAAGAAATACATGGCATAATAAAATTGATAATACAAAATAATATCACTAACGAAGCTAGAAGATTTAAACCAGATTTCAAGAAACAACTTTAAAAATGATGGAAAAGTCTATTGTAGAAGAATTAACTAAGCGTATGTATAACATGGAACAGAATTAGAACTTTAAAATGTAAGAAACCAAAAGAGTCAATAGACTAAAAAGAAGACTTATTATAATTTCTAAAGCTGTTGCTGAATTAGGACCAGCAAAATTAGGGTTAAATATATTTTATGGATCCAACCTTCCCCTGTTCAGCAGAAATTTTATACATAACAGGAAAACATACCCGTATTAAAAAGTTAGGCCTAAAACCAACCACGTGTAATTTGCAACCAAAAGAAAAATAAAATAAAAATAATAGAAAATATGAAAGGAAACGAATCTTAACTAAATACAAATAAAAATAATTTTAAAAAGGAATAATGAAGCAAAAACTTACATGAAAAAATGCAAATAACCGGAGAGCGGGAAAAAACTGTACGTACGAGAGCAATCACGCAAAATGACCGTTAAAAATGACGTGTTAAGTTGGTAAAACTATATATATATATATATAATAAGGTAAATTTTTAGAATTTTTGCCGAGGCAAAATGGGAGTATAAATTTAGAAATTGCTTCATGGGAACATCTCTACATCTTTTTCCGCATTTCATTTTTAAAGTAACCTCTTATCATTGTGGAAAAAGCATCTAATATTACTAAATGATACAAAAAAGGGGCTTATAAATCTTTCAATCATGTAAAATACTTATATTTTTGGTAATATTATTTTACATCAATGAAAGATTTATAAGCCCTACGCACACATGGAAGAATTAAAAAAAGGTATAGATTAAAAAATTTTTATGGCAGTTTCTTTACCTCGTATTAACAATAAAACCTTGCTCTCTTAATGAATTTGTATGGTTGTAGAACAACAACAAAACAAATTAAGAAATTGGTTAGTATAAATGTTCTAAAAAAGATTGAATCATAATATGCGTGATTACAGTTATTAATACACTAGATCATTATTTATTCACAAACATGTTGCTTATAATACAACGTTTCATCATTCAAAGAACGCATCATGAACGGGGGAAAATTTATGCAATTAAATCTTAATTTAATAGTTGTATTCCACTTTAAATATTCCTGTTTTTTTTTTGCCTCATTCAGCGCAACAGATATCAACCGAAAGATAGAAATAATTTATTACTTTCATCCGCAAAATGATTACTTT
Organism: Trichonephila clavata; assembly: GCA_019973975.1. NCBI lineage: Eukaryota > Metazoa > Arthropoda > Arachnida > Araneae > Nephilidae > Trichonephila > Trichonephila clavata. Next base: position 64,189 of record BMAO01034412.1, on the reverse strand, counting down.
ACTTTCTTTCTTTGCTGTAAACAATCATCCGAAAAGACAGGACCAGTGTATCTGAAATACTAAGCTTTAAAACGAACATCTTGAACCAGAAAGTCATACCAATGACAAAAAAGAAATTCTACGTTGGAGGTATGTCCATTTCCCTTTTAAACTGTCTCTGATGGATCACAATATACCTTTTAGAAACGGAGAGGTGAATTGAACTAGACTTCAATTAAGACAAGTATCTATTCTTGGAAGGCGGGAATAGGAGGCACTCAACGATCCTGGGTTGAAAAGAGCTAGCAAAGCGTCTCTACAGGTAGCTTAAAATTTATGACTTTACTGCTTCTGGATGTTTTCTACCTTTAAAACCTTACAAACCCCGGAGACAAACATAGCTTGGATTATAAACATTCAGACGTAGGGGCTTTTCTACTGAAGTAAGATAAGTGCGAAGGAAAGAATTTCTTTTCTAAGAAGCCTTCTGTAAAGAAACATGTAAAGAGGTACTATAGGTCCAAAGATACTTTCGCTATCGATCATTCTTTTTAGAATACTCAAATAGTTATGCACTCGCATTCTCACGTTGACTCACACTTTACGAATTACTAAATTTACTACTTTTTATAAAAATATCAATATTCCCAAATATTTCAATCTCTGATCCGAAGTTTAAAATAAGCTTCCCCAATCTCAGTTATATGATGAATCAAAATCTACTACGCTTGAGTGTTTAAGATAAATATATTGGTGACTGTTTAGCAAATAGTAATGGCAATATTTCGTCCTTTTACAATGAAAATCTGCCTTCTTTCCTCTTTCATTAACATTTTTTTTTTTTGTTCAAGGTAACATAAACTATATGAATTTAGTTGCATGAAATATACATCGAAAAGCTGTTTTAAATGTATATGATGAATACGAAAATGGGAACATAATTTAGCTACTTTGGATTTTTATCAAAAATTTTTAGTACATCATTAACTAGAAAAAAAGAAGCTTTTTCTCTCTATTATTCACATTTCTAGAAAATTTCATCAAATGATAAAAAAAGGTTCAATACGCGATTTGCATGACAATACATTTATATTTCGTCATTTTCAATATAAAAAAATTAATTTTTACAAAACATTGTTATATTCGAATTTAGAAGTAGCATATTTATGTACATTGCCATGAAAAAATTTTATACATTTTCAGTTCCTTTTTCCTTTCATACAATCAAATCTTGAGAGGGACATACCGCTAATCACAAAAATGTAAAAGTTCTGTCAAAGTATGAAATGGGTTCAAGTGAGACTAAACGGAGCATAAATACGTAAATAGTCTTCTTTTAACGAAAATAGTTTTATCATTTCACCACAATCAGCTCACATACAAATTAAAAAATATATCCCGATTTTTGATAAATATCTCCAAAGCATGACCGCAGCTTTTTTAACCACAGACATTAAAAAGATCGCTCCAAACAATGCAAGAAAAAGAAACAAGTAGATGGGGGGGGGGACTAAGATCGAAGGGGTAAATATCTTCCGAGAACTTAAGATACCATAGAAATACTTCGATTCGAATATTTATCAAGATTTTCGGATGAGAAAAAGAAAAATTTGCCTCACAGTACAAATCCTTCAGTACTCAAAAGAATATTTTGTTCAAACAAATCATTTTTAGATCCGTCTCGTCATAATCTTTTTTTAAAAAAAATATGCAATATTTTTCTTTACTCTTCATAATGATAAGGGTCATTTCCGAAAGCAAATGGGAAGAGTTTAAAATATCCTGCCAGTTAAATTTGAAATGATGTATTTGATATGCCCAGTCAAAACGTTAAAGCTGCCTGATAAGATCTTTTAACAGACGTGTGGCAACCAGTCTCTTTTGTTTGGATATGCTGTTCTTGAAAAGTGAAGTGAGGAAAGAATACAGAAAAGAATGAATTCGAGTTAGAAAAGTTTCGATTCTGAGAGTTCATCTCAAAGTTTATTCTAATTCGGTTTCCTTGAAACATGTATCGATCAAAATTATTCTTAGATCATTGCTTAGATTGCTTAGGAATGTTGGCTCAAACTTTTCCAGTCAATGAATATTTTTTAGTGCTCACAAATAAAAAGAAAATGTTATATACGTGATTTATCATGGGAAATACAAATACATTGTTTAGTGACATATTTTCGTGCAACAGTATTATTTTTTTTTTGTACTTTTAAGTATTTAATTTATATATACCTTAAAATCCGGCGTATAACGCGCACTTTTAACACAAAAAATGAGATAGAAATTTATGGGAGCACTTAATACACCGGGTATAAAAATTATAGCTTTAAAAATAAAAAAGATGAGCATAAAAACATTATACATATATATAGATCGGAATAATGTTTGTTTTCAAGAAATGACATTCGTAAAAAACTTAAAGGGTTATATTTCTAGAAGTCACTGGCGTAGCTAGGTCTGAGGGGGCCCTATATCAAAATTCCTTCGGGGCGCTTTTTTAGATATGGGAGCCCTGTTAGGGGAATTGTAGTTATACATGTTGGGGCCTCTATAGTTTGAGGGCCCCGTATCATTGATACTGTGGTAGCTACGCCCCTCTGCTAGAAGTATACTATTTTTTTAAAAAAAACTTGGAAAATACTTTGAATAAATGACTTCAAAACATAAGAGAATAGCATTCGTACATTTCAGGATTCTTCATAAAAAAAAGGGGGGGGGTGCGTTATACGTAACGTGACCATTTATTCCTTGACTCAAAACGGGACATTGTTTTATTTAGGTCAGTTAGCAGGTATACAATGAAAAAAGGTTATTTATTCAGAAAAAGTTAGTTAGCTTAAAAGTTACGAATTAAAAGATATACCTAAAATGTTTAATTATATTTATATTTATCAGAAGAACAAATTTGCTTTAATATAGTTAGTGAAGATTTTAAGTAAGAATGAAACTCTTGGCATGTTTTTTTTTCAACATCGCCTTTAGAACTGAAATTTGTAACTGGATTTTCTTAGATGACCGCAATTTGTTCATCATAGAAAATACTTTTTCTTCTGGAGCCCCCATTTGTAGCAGGCAAACATAAAATATATTCAATTAAAATAGAAAAGTTTTCATGCTGTAGATAGTTGGCGTGAAAGTGTTTGAATACTTCCACAAAACGAATTTCCGTGGAAACATTTAGATTATTTCATTCGGTTACTTTTTGCGATGTAATGTAGTTAGAAATTAATTAAAATTAATCAAAAACTTCTTTATCTTTATTACAGTCAATATACTCCTTTTGAATTAATACATCCAGATATTTTTGAACGTCTTCCCATGTGGGGACCTTTTTTTAAATCTGCCCAATAAAATATCTCCATTTCTTTGTAAGAAAGCAAGTGCACTGCTCCAGATATTTACGTCTTGTTTTATATAATTCTTTAGCCGTCCTTTTCATAAACTCTTATATTATTTCACCATTAATTGACGCACCGTAAATGGAAGAGACTGATTGGTCTGTTTCTGAATCAAATTGTCTTATAGTTGATTGATTTCTTTTGCAGCTTCAATTGCCGATACAGTCTGACCTTCAAGTTTCAATACAGCTTCGCGCGGTTTCCGAAAACGGGATAATTTTGCGTCCCAGAGTCCATTTCGAGGACACCAGGACTCGTAATTATAAAAAGGGACAGTCCCGTCCAAAACGGGACGTCTGGTCACATTAGTTATACGTCGAATGTTCCAAAAAAATTTTAAAAGGCAGCTTGAAAGTGTAGGTGCGAGTTATACGCCAGATTTTATAGTAACAATAGACTACTTATAGATTTTAGAGAGAACAGATACTACTACTACTAGTACTAATTTAAGCAAGCTCATTTCGGACCCTGGGCGCAGAAGATCTACAGGCCCTCTTGGCACTGGCGAATCGAAATTAAAAACCAGAAAATTTGGTTAAGTCCAGCTTAACCAGGCCCCTGGGCACTCGCCCCAAGCACCCAGTGGATAAACCGGCACTGACTACTACTACTACCTACAGGGATATAGAGAAGATAGAGCTCTCTCTCTCTCCTCTCTCTATACTCGTAGAGCGAACAGAGCTACTTACAGAGATATAGAGAGAACAGTTTTAAAATAAAATCTTCCAGATGTATAGAAGTTATTCAATTAGTTTTCATTCGATATTAAGAAATTGCAATTAATAGTTTTGATATATAAAGGCGATAGTGATGCATAATTCAGTCTGAATTTGCTCTTTTCTAGTCACGTAATACATAGAGAAATATCTAACCAAGAAAAAGTGAAATTTTAAACGATATAGGCAAAAATTTGAAGTTCTTATCTTGAATGATTGCATATTTATGAAATTCAGGATTTTCAATAATTAAAAGGGACTGTTCGGGATATGCACTACAACCACCTTTAAAATTGTCGCATTTCAGTGGCGTATAATAGACTACTTTCATGTGAGAGGAATTTACATTTAAAAAACAAATAGACGAGAAAACCCCGGAGTAATCTTTACATTAAAAATAAGAAAATCGCTTGGTGTATGGGAGGAGTTAGAACTCCTAACCCACCCTTGCTTACGCCACTGTCGCAGTTACGTATTTCTAGCACACTTTACAAGGAAAATACCTTTTTTCCGGAACATTAACTTTTTAATATATGATAAATAATTTGTTTACCGCGAAAAATAATAAGTATAAAACAGAATTCCATATACTCTTCAAAAAAAATTTTCAGGTTGGGTTTAGTACTCAGTTTTCCGCAGAGAATCAATCACACGACCATTTCTTAAAATTTTTGAACGCACATAGTGGTAAATAATTCTTTTGCCATTTTATTATTTGCTCAATATGTGTTTACCTCTTCCTAGTCACATTATATATTTAGAGATAGTTTCTGGAAGAATCAATGAAATACATTATTCTTTTGTACTCTCTCAAGCGTTCGTTGGTTGAAAATAATAAATTAACCTCAGGAGATTCCTTTCTTCCTTGAAAGATCATTGTATGTAAATGCGGAATGTTTAAAATGGTTAGTAAGCGCGACATCTTCTTGAAGGATCTGAAGGGTGAACGGTTTTGACGTATAGCTTTACTCAGAACTAGATAATCTCCTGAAACTATCCCTCCCCCCCTTCTGAGTTTGTTACCCCGGTCACAACAGTTCTAAGATTACGCCAAGATCCGACCCCCATCCTCCATATATTTCGAAAGCAAGATTTCATCAAAAATCTTTTTTCTTTGAGGTCGTCGATGAGCAAGAACTGAAAAGGGTCTAGGTGTGGTTCCAGAGCAAATTAACGGATATCTGAGAGCTGAATCCCGTGAACTTTCTCGCCCCTTGATGTTAGATACAAAGCGATCCATCTAACCTTAAGCGCATGCATTCAATCTTGAATTCCTGTTGAGTCACTTTCATATAAACAGATTTGAGACGGATGAAAAGACAGTGAAAAGTTCTTCCTATCTTATGCTTCTTTAGTTGATCAGATTTATCATTAGATTTCCTTTGTAATTCCTTATACACGTTCGCGTGTCATCCAAGCGTGAAAATAAAGGATTTAAAATGCTTATCAAAATAGATTAATGTTAACGGTAGAATCTTTAAAACATTCTTAACAAAAATTTAAAATAATGTTTTGGCAGCTATATAATTTAAAAACGAAATTGCGTAAAAGAAAATTTGCATCAGCACTCAAAGCAGAGGAGTAACTTAGAACACTAGGGGCCCCCTGAAAAGTCAGGTTTTACCTTTAATATTTTATTAATTGGTTAAATTCATACTAGGTGTCGGTCAGGCTTCGGGTTCCCTAGAATGCTGCCCCCGTAGTGTGGGGGTGTATGTTACGCCACTGCCTCATAGATTTGTCTTTGAATGAAGGAATTAAAATGTATAACAAACAATATTGTATAACAGACTTAAAAAAACTAATTTTTTAAAAACTTCATTTTACCTATTTTAAATTTTAGACTCGAGGAAATAATATCTATGAAATTCCTTCCGTATTCATTTGTTACAAAACGTTTCAAAAAAACTTATAAAAATAATTTTTAGATGTAAGATACTAATAACTGCTTTCTTGGTTGACTAGTTGATGATAAATCACTATAAAATCTTTTTAATTAGAGGTGATTTACACAGGATTAATAAAATTGTATGTTTCTTGTGAAAAACAAATTTATAATTAGTTTCGCTGTTTCAATTCGTGAATTATATTCAATTAATCTTATTTTTCATTTTCATTTTAAACTGTAAAAATTTGTTTTGAAATTAAAATTTAAATTGTAATGTAAATTGTTTACATTAGATGTTAAAGCTAACAAGCCAATAAAAAGGGTTTCAAGTAATATTTTCTTTTTTTAAAAAAATATTTTAAAGCACAGAATAATTGTGAGCTTAGAGTTTGAAAAACATTATGTTCAGTATGTTATAACATACTTTATTTAAAAAAAAAAGACGTTCAATGGATCCCGCAACAGATTTCTGTATTGACCTATATGATTCTTTCTAATGTTGCTCCGAAAGAATTTTGTTTTTATTCAGTGTACCGCGAATTTACTCTCACTAATATTGCTTTAGTGCTGATGTTTACTATTGAGTTTAATCTGCCGAAGATAGCTCAGAGATGCCAAGAAAAACACCCTCTTTCTTACCAACTGAGGTATCTTTGTAAAACCGCGGAATTACCTGGAGGTAGCGAGGAAAATAATAAAACTCATCCAATTAAACAATTTCCCGCAGTCCTTCTCTGAAGGGGTGGGGCACTGAAAAGAATGCAAGAAACGGAAAAGCCATGAGCAATGCTCGCGAAATGAAGGGAGGGAAGTGTATGCCCGCAGGCAATCCACTTTGCTGTAAAATAAAATTTCACTGAGCTTACCACTAGGGGCCATACCTAAATCACCCATTTGAGAAGTACTTTTTCTGAAAAATATTGAAATCTAAAAGAAATACTCAGTAATCCGTCGCGTTCTCAGAATTTTTTAAGTTTTGGCCAAAAGAGGTATAATAGTTCCTGTTTTAATGTAATTTAAATAAAAAGTCAGAAAATAAGCATAATCACGCGTTACGTTATCATTTACCCTTTTTTCCCATTTCCCTACTTTTTTCAATCGTTTACATTTCGTCCATTCTCTACGAGTTCTACCCAAGAAAAAATTCAGAAGAATTCTCACTTTCTTTTATCCAGGGATTTACAATGGGGAGAATAATAGGGATGTTATAATCACATAGTCAAATGAAGGGGAAATAGTAGTGTTATTTTTAATAATTGCCTTGGTGGGGGGTTTTAGAAAAAAATTTTGCGTCAGCTTTTTTTTTTTGAGTAAAGCACATGTAGTACTGGCGTAGCTAGTCCTGAATTGGGCCCTGTATAAGAATTCCTTGAAGGGCCCTTTTTTGAAAAATAAATGTTTGCAATAATAAAACTTATTTAAAAGTGTTAAAATATTACATGTCGGGGCCCCGTATTATTGATACGGTTGAAATGAGACTTTGACATTTAGAAAAATGGTACTCGTAATTAGCATTGAGAAAAATATATAAGATAAAAATTAATATTTAATATATATATGAAATGAGACGGCTTTTTTATGTAGCCGTGTTGAAAAGGATTCCAGTAAGTATGTGGGCAACACATTCTTTTATTAATTTTTAGCTTCCAATTTGGAAGACATTTATATAGGAGCAATATGTTCACAAACTAGTTCTTTTCTCAATCCAAAAGCCTTATATGGATACTCAGGTTATTTTATGCCTTGACACAAAGAGTGCAGCATACTTAAAGAATTAGCTTTAGTGGATTAAAATGTTACTAAGCACTAGATAAATTCGCAATTATCCTAAAAACAAATATTTGAATCAGAAAAATATAGCTGGCTTAGAAACACCTGATGAAATCCAAATAATTAATATAGTCAGTGGCATGCAAGTAGGGGTTCAAACCCCTCCCAGGGACCAGTGCCAGTTTATCCATTGGGCACCCAGGGGCCCGGAAGGGTGTGAAAGGGCCCTGATAAGTTGGACGTAACCAGGTTTTCTGGTAATAAATTTCGATCCGTCAGTGCGAAGGAGGCCCGTAGATCTTTTGCGCCCAGGGTCCGAAATGAGCTTAAGTCGGCATTGATATGGACCAACAGATTTTTATCATAAAGATTGCGTCTTGGTGCTTTCGACTACGTTTTTTAAAAAGTGTAACCCCTCCCATGAAAGTAGTATGTGTACGCCACACTGAATATAGTACTAACTATAAATATCAAAAACAATATTTAAAAACTAGAGTTCCTTAATTATAATGTTAAAGAGCATTGACAAAAAGTTTTTCATTTCAATTGAATTGGCAGAAAAAATAACGATGTGTTTATTTCTTTTCAATCACGAAATGACCTCGTGGTAGAAAGAGTATTTAGACGTTTGTACCTGCATCCCCAGCATTTAATTCAGTACGTCCCCCTTTGTTTAGCAGCGCAGTTAAGAACTGACCACCTTGACCCCCAACAAAAAAAGGTCAAAGCAGCAACAGTTAGGAGAAGAGCAAAATGTGTATACGTATCCGTCTTTGCCGACGGGAGGCGTTCTGTACCGAATGCAACCAAGTATCCTAGGTCTACCCAGGGCTATATAATTTGAAGATGCCTCGCTTCCTCGGGTCGTTCGGTCCGAGCTTGTGCCCCACCTAGTTTCATTTGAATCTTGCTCCAGGTTATCATCTATTTCGGAGGGTCATGAGACTGCGGGATGAGAGAACCCCAGGGCCCTTAACCTCCTGAACTGCTCAAAGGTGGGGCTCTTTAATAACATTTATCTCGCCTTCTCCAGTAAGCTGTGGTGGAGAAACTTTCTCGGGGAAAAAGGAATCATTTCCTTAAATTCTCTTAACATTGCTCGTGTTCTTGCATAGATCAACCTGATTAGCTGTGTAATTATGTTTACTATGTAACAACTTCCTGTTATGTTACTCTAGTGTGTAAAAACTTATTTTAAAAAAAATAAGATTCCATTCAAAACTTTTAATGAAACTGCTATCAGAACTTAAATATTCTTAAAAACGTTAGATTAATTATTTTAACTTTTGGGAACTTAAATTATATAATTTCGATAAGGCTCAGCTTTTTGCCACACGTAGTTATTCACTATGTCTAGCACAGTTTTTTTTCCTTGGCATGCTTAGTGGTTGCCAAAATATTGAATAAATTAAATCTGAATAAATTAAAACAAGAGAGATCGAACATAATTTACATTATTATTTTTCATTTTTATATAAACTATAAGGAATTATTTGTCATATTTGCTCAATAAATATCACACGTTTTTTTAAAAAAAAGAAAACATCGTCAAGGAGCTTAACTTTACATGAAAACAATCCAATGTAATTACACATTTTATACATACAAAAGCAATTATATCAATTTGATGTCAATATAAAAAAAAGAAATCGAAAATATTATAGTTTGTCTCTACCATTATTGCTTAAACTTAACACTTATGTCATACAATAATATTAAGAATGCAATATAAAAAGAAGTAATTGTGTAGGCGTATCTTTTTGATTGCCTGAATGTTTAAAGTTCTCGCTCCATATGACATCATTAACTATTCACAGAAAAGTGCAAAAAGGGGAAAAAGAAATAATAAAATTAAATGATTACATCTAACCAGTGCGTAGGTTGAAAATAGTCGTGTGCTGTGTTTAGAATCTTAGATAGAATCTCTGTGGAACAGGTCTTTAATGATGATGTACAATCAGATGTCTTGAGTGATACAGTTTAGTTTGAAAATGAATAATATATTCGTGACATGTATTTATCGCGTCTTTAAAGTGAATTACGAAATAAGTTTGAAAAAAAGTTTTGGAGATCTAAAGAACTAAAGGATGTAATACAAAAAAAAATTACCTTTCAGTCATTTCGAGGTTAAACATCAATATATTTAAAGAATTAAAGAAATATGTTAACTGTCTTATTAGTGTAAAAAAAAAGTGAAATGATTATGAAGATTTAAGGAAGTAGTTTTAGAAAAAAAGAATGCAAACAAAAATTCGATTTTATTTGCAAGTAATTAAGAACAAGATAAAAAAAATAGAACGGATATTTTTTTTCAACCTTCGATGAACCATAAAAAGATATACAAAAAGAAGAAAAAAAGATTTATTGCCAATAGTTCTGTACAAATATGGTTACCTCTCGACGCAATCGCCATAAAGATTCAGGCGTTTGTCATATCAATGGACTAACGCACACAACAATGTTCTTTTCGAAGAATGCTACCGCTATTTGTGTGAGATGGACTTGAACATTGTTTTGAAGCTCTCCATAGATCTGGAAGCTATGGACTGTTAGCCAGTTTATCAGCTTAAGAAAGATTAAAATCACTCGGGGTTAAGTCGGGGCTGTAAAACATGTGATTTTACACATCCTGTTTAAACTGCTCCAGACTTTTTAACTTGTATTGACGTTGCGCTTTCAAGCTACGTGTGAGATATCGGGATAAACCTCGTAATTCTGAACTTCGATCAAGTCACAAGGACAACACCTAAACTGGCCTTCCACTCCCCTAACTTCCACACCAATATGAGGCATAATGCGGCTCTTCTGTAGCATTAGATCTAGAACCCACAATTCGACAACACCGTCCATTAATTCACGACCATGACCACTCAGCTACTGAAACTGTTACAGAAGCTGTACGGTTACAGCAACACAGTGAGGTCAAGCGTTGTCAGAACGAGGATGATTTAAAATGCCAGCATATACTTTCTTTTATTTTGAATGGCTGTTTGTAGACGTTTTAATATCTGACAAATATCTGCAGTTATTGTTGATCCTAGTTATAACTTCCTCTTAATGAGAATTGTTTGAAGTTTTTTGATTTGCAGAGACGTCTTAAGACTTTTTGAGGCCCTGGGCCCCTAAGCGAAAGTAGGTCCTTGATCCTTACAAGAATAAAGGCCCCGCCTATAACCTTTTAAAGAAGTCCAGTGGCTGAGTGGTAGTACATCGCGCTTCCACACCACAGGTTTGAGGTTGAAACCCTGGGCTGAGCAAGGTCGACTCAGCCTTTCATCTCTTCAGTGGGTTGATAAATGAGTACCAAGCTTGCTTGGGAACTTAACACTAAAGGTTTCACGTCAAACTGACCAACTGACTGAAATCCTGCTGACTGGGTCACCTCAGGGCCCAATGTTACGAATACTGATATATGCACAGTACGTCTTGGCCCTCATAGGCTGCTGCGCCACTGAGTTAAGTTATAACCCTTAAAAGTAGACAGTATATGGCATGCATTGTTAAATACTCGTACAAACAATAACCCAAAACAAAGAAATGTGTATGACTTACAATAGCACAAACCGGTTCAACAGACAGCCGTCTTTTGACTGAGTAAGGATGGTGTATGGTGGTAGGCCTAGGTCTATTCATGGACGACGGTCATCACATGTAGCCAGTTGACATATTGTCCGAAATTCTCATTTTTTGGGGAGAATACAACCGGAGAAAAACATTTGAAATTATTCGAAATGTGATCTCATGAAGGCTGAATTGAGAACGAGGCGAGGCCCTGGTACCGGGCCCAGTCAGCCCATGCTTTAAGACGCCTCTGTCTATTTGTTTGGCGAGTTTGAATGTATCCATGCTTTTGATTCTTTTGTATTTGGGGTGGCGTAATGAGGTCTCATCGGTGGAAACAAGCCATGTTTTATGTGTTCATTGATCAGCTCTAACTAGCGAGCTGACCTCAGTAATCGCAGAGGCTATGGTTAAAAAGAGATGTGCAGTCGAAACACCGCGCATCTTCGCTTCTTACTATTTGGCTGTTAGCGGCTCGATTAGAGGTTGAAGAAAAAATATCCCTCATGTTTGTTATAATAGTTTTATTAAATTTTACTATGCTAAATTCTATAAACTTAAGGCCGAAAAAGAATCATATATATTCCCGCAACTTAGCATATTTAATAACTTATTTACACTGTTGGAAGCAAATCCTGTAGCTTAGCTTCTTAAATTTCTTTTCTGTAATGGTATTAATATCTAGAATTGGTTGATTTCGGTTTGATTCAAATGCTAGATAACCTGCTTATTGAATTAACTATATGAAGGAACCTATAAGTGTAAATGGTTGACATATATTTGATGGTGCGTTATAACCAAATAAAAAAAAAACGTTTTATAGATTGATCAACTTTTAAGACGGTCAAGAATTTGACATGTTAAGTTTAAAAAATGGTTCTCCTTGTTTGTAAACCGAGTTCAAGCTTAGTAATATAATTACCATTTTGACTGACATTCTGTTCTTCGTAGGTTGCTTTCAACACAGAACTTGATGATTAATATACGTGCTTTTCAAATAATGAATTGGATGGTTAACGAATTAGCTGTAACTAGGTCATGTTTCATCACGCTTTTGACGAATTGATCTTCATTAGAGGAACAATAAATAAGTACACACTTTGAAAAACTTGCATCACTTTAAACAGCAATTTCTTTTAGAAGTATTGTATAAAGACGCTGGGAGTTTTATAATTATAGTTAACGAAATAGGTCCAATATAATTGTATACTTCAATTCAATTAGGAGTACTTAATGAATTATTCAAATACTTGGAAATTTATGAAATCTTTTTTCCTCAAGGATGAGGAAAAATCATATGAACCGAGCATCAAGGTAACAGAGCTTAAACTAAGGCAATGACTGCTTCCTATTAATTTATTTTCTACCTCTATGTAAACATTCTTGCCTTTCTTAATTTGCTGCCTCTAAATTGTAATTGATACAAATAGATTTTATTCCCCATATAGATTCCAAAATTTTGTAAATCAAAGTGTCTTTGAAGTAATTTCCAAGAACAGTTAAATTTAGTTTTTCTAAAGTTTCACTGTCCTGTAATGAGCAGGGTGGTTCCTAAAGAAAGAGGATCAATGCACACTGGACGGCATTCCCCTTCCTCTTCTTGCATGTATTTCAATTTTAAGCGACTATTAGTGATAACAATAAATCTGGATTATCTAGCTTTCTCATTCCTTCTAAAATTTCCATCTATTCCATTTTCAAATGCCCGAGGGCCTGTTAGGGAAAAAACTAGAAGAGGGAAAAAAGACTGGATTTCGGACGCCGGAAATCAATCCATTAGAGCTCCCAACAAAGGCCATTGTTAGAAAGACAAGAGTGATAGAAGTTTGTCACCTTGCAAGTTCATTGGAAAGAGCAATGACAACTGAATAAGCTCTTTACCAGAATTATTCAATGGGAAGTTCGCTGAAAGTATTCTAGGAGCATTTGTGCTTCTTCCAGAATATTGGTTGTAGTTTAAATCAAAAATGCGAAATTGAGTTGCTTTTAATCTTTCCTTTGTAAATTTGTAATTATGCAGTTATTACCATTTTACTTCAGTGTTCATTCGTTTTGAGAATTTTGTTTTGTTTTCAAACAGCAAAAGCTCTATTAAGGCTTAGTTCGTGAACGAGTTACTTTAATTTTAAGTACGTCATTATGTATATCATACTAAATAAGGGTAAAACATGTTAAATGAAAGATTATAAAAATATAAGGAAAATAAGTAATTAATTTATGAATTATTTGAAAACTCTTTGCATTTATGTCTATAAAACATCTTTTAAATGAACGCATACCATTCACAAAAAAAGAAAGAAAATAGTTTCTATCAAATTTTTTTATATATATTTCTACAAAAATTCGCTTTTATATTTATCTTCTTAAATTGTTGTTTGTTAATGTGTAATTCAATGTTATATTAAATTTGAAGAAACACCTTTATTCCGTAAAATATTAACATGAAGACGTTCTTTGTTTGGAATCTTATAATCATTAAAAATATCGTTTGGAATCTTATAATTTTCGATTTTATAGTAAGTAATTAAATAATTTACTAAGTTCAATTAATAAAGCTCTGGAAGTTCACCCATTTAATTTTTTTCTGTACATTATTTAATTAAGATTAGTTTTAAAAGTCATACATTACTATTCTAAAATATTTTAGGGTTCTGTGTGAATGCGCACGCAAAAAATAATTATTTTTAAATTATAGTGATGAAAGACTGTTTCAATTAACCTTATAGCAAATATTAATTTGAGGTATTTTTCCGCTTATTTTCCCCAATTTTCTAAAAACTAACCTTTATTTAAAAAAAAATGGCTGTAAATCGCTGACAATTTTGATAGTAAAATGTTGCGGTTGCCAGATGTGAAAGAGAAAAAATACAATTACAAGATTATTCATATTTCCACTACAATAGAAGTTCGAAATTCTATGCATTACAAAGCAAAAATAGAATAAAAAATTGTTTAAATTGCAAAAATCTCCACCTATTTATTATGGTTTCACAATTTGTTGCTACTAAAAATTCATAATTGAAAATATATTACCTTCTAAAAACGAGTGCGATTTCTGCTTCTTTAATACTGTTTCATTGTCGTGCTCAAAGAAACGTTATTTGTAAGAAAAGTGAAAATCAACTTTCATTTTAGAAGGTGAATGCAAGCTGAGCGTCCGCAGTATGAAGTCATTTTACCCCACTAATGGAAATCTAATGTGTTTCTCAATAACAGCGTTACGTGAGCATTAGTATATATAGATATATATATACACACTCTACGCTTTGGAGAGTCAATAACTGTTAATGCTTTCCTCTGGAGATGAAATGCGGCTTCTTACAAGTCCTAATATGTTCTGAGAAAACATTTCAAAAGGAGGGAAAACTGTAAGAAAAAGAGTTGGAGTGGGTGTGAAAATAACGTATTTGAGAAAGAAATTGGGGTAATAAAAGACATCGAAGTAATTATGGCAATAGATTTACGTAATTAAACGTACCGGCTGAATTCGGGTAAAAACATGTGTGGGAAATTAATGTAAAGAACGTGAAGTTTTTTCTGATGGAGCATAGCAAAAATAAATGTAGAACATTAACACTTTAGCAATAGTATTTAAGTTGGGGGGGGGGGGATGTTAAAAATTTTTTTCTTCACACACACATGTGTAACTTTTAAATTTCATTTTAGTAGTAAATTGCCTTTCGTGGCTATTTTTTCTCAATAATTTTAAAGAAATTATTCAAGGCAGTAAATCTTTCGATTTTGAGATAAAAGTATAAAACTGTTTGGAAGGGGAAATTATTCAACATATATTAATCTTTCATATTTATATTTTGTCCTTATTTCTGCTCATTTTTATTAGGTTCAGAAATGATGAAAGATGAGCTTAAATAGTTTAGGTAATTTTTTATTTATTCCAGACAATGCATTTTGATTATGCTTTTTCGGTTACCTTTTAAAAGAAACTTTAACTTTTCTCTTTTTTTTATCAAAATCAAAAATATTAACTGTCTATTATAAAAAAAAGCTTTCAATAATAGTTTTTTCGCTGAACAAAAAAGGCAAATTCCAGCGAGATGCGCCATTAAATTCTAATCCCATCATTTTGAGAAAAATGCATCAATCTTTTCAGTTCATTTAACACTTCATTAACTTTTAAAACTGTATAATTTCATCTCCATTTTATTTTTAAATGAAAAATTCTTAAATGTCTTCTTATAAATTAAAAAAATAAAGTTTTTGCTTTTTTTTCCATCTTGCATTGATCCTTTTCGCTTAAAATTCTTTTTTTTTTAATTAAAAAAAAAGGCTAAATATAATTTTCTAATAATAAGTAGAAATTCGAAGTATTATATTAAAGCTTTTTTTTAGTTGGATCTCCAAAATCTGTAAACAGAACTTTAAAAAGCACAAAAAAATTTATACATATATTTTTTAAAAGTGTGTGTGCGAATACTTTTTAAAAAAATACAGTATTTTTAAATTTGAAAAATAAAAGTGTGTAAAATTATAGTAAATCTTCGATGCTGTTCTCTTTGCTAGTGAAAGGTGCGACACGTTTTCGAAAAATAGAGGAATTTAAATTTTATTTTTTACTAACGTCGCTCCCTAGGGTAACGCATTGGCTATTGACGACAGACCTCGTAATTTTGAGCCCCGCTCAAGTGATGATAACACCCGAGCTGGCACCTCACGCTTCAAACTTCCACACCAAGCCACGTGAGTACTTTGAGCCATGAAAGATTTAATATGCATCAGCCCCGCTCATGACAATTGAGGGAAGTATAAATAATAACCACAGCCGGTGGGTGGCGGGGTTGGTTTGTCGCTGGCCTTCTGCATTTAAGGTTGCGGGCTCAACCCCGGCCCAAGTCAGTGGATTTTCATGATGCAGAAAATCGACAGCGGCCATGTCGTATGATTATATAGCATGTAAAAGCTCCCTAGAGTGTCTGTTTGGCTTGCATGCTCTTGGCAAAATTAAAAATCCTAGTACAGGTTCGCATTATCAGAGCTCAGGTGTTTTCATCTGTGGAGGAAACTTGGCGTCAAAATTACCTGCAGTGATCAGTATCCGCTTATAGTGTGCCGCACTAAAAAGATACCAGCTCCCGGAGAATGTACTAAGTCTGCAATGGTAAAACACCAATCCGCAGCCCATTAGAAATAAAAAATAAAAATAACTACAATAAAAAGGTACTTTTCTTAATGGTTTTTAACTGTAGAAGTACCGTAGGTAATAAGTTTTAAATTTAAAAATATATTGTTTTAAGTTAATAAATATAAATTTTATTTGATTTCTGTCCTGTTGAAGGTTATCCATTGCAATGAACAAAGATAAAGCTGTTTTTCCATATCCCTACATCGCTTTAAAAAGACAACTTTTTTTAGTGTAGACACGGGTAATTAATTGCCAAGACACAACCACTTTGGGCTTTCGGCGCCGTAAATTTCCGTTAAAGCCAATACAAGAGGTTAACTTTCCAACACAGTATGCACAGGTCTTTTTTTACCTAACTCCATTTCCGCATCCGGTTTCGGTCTGCTTGTTACCCCCACATTATTCTACGCAATATAAGGACTTCAGTAATATTTATGTCCTCGCTTCGGCCTCAGTTCAAGGCTCCTCCATTGTTGTTATAAATTTACCAATTATTTTAGTTGGCGATAGTGAAATTCTGATAGAGACAAATAGCCACATCGCTCGCCAAATTTACGACTTGATCTTATTGTACAAAGAGGATTAGAATTTATTCATTTACCTTAAAACTATTCGATGTTAACAAGACAGCAAAGCAAGTTTGTAAAATTTATGTTTTCAAGTGAAATTTGTGTTGGGAATCTAATAATAAATTATTGTGTCTGCATACAATCAGGTTTTACACATGAAATAAAAGTAAGGATTCCGAATTGCATAGTTATTGTAGTATTTCACAAACTTTTTAAATGTATATATTACCGTTAAAGTGTGAAATCCGTAATTTCATAGAATAACTAGCTATTTCATGAAATAACTAGACATTCTATAGAATAACGATTACTTGAACGTTAAAGTATGAAATACGGCACTCGGAACTTCTTTGAACTGGGTTCTAGCTGCTTCAAGTTAGTTTTGAACCGCAATTCAAAGTGTCAGCACTTCAATCCTTGCTCTAATAAATAATAAAAACAAAATAAAAGTTATTTCGTAAAATTTAAGTTAATATTCTTTTATATTTTTGCTTGAAAAAGTTTTCACAATGTTTTCTTGGAGCAACAGTTTTTCTTTCCAGCATGTGTATTTTTTGATAATATTTAAATATATTTCTATGTAAACCATTACTGTTTTCCCTTTCTGTTTAACAAATATTGGCAATATGAGCAATAAAAAATATATCATCTGCTTTTCCTTATTATTTATCAATTAATCATCTGCCAATAGGAATAAAATATATTTTCCAGAGAGATTTTAGCTATTTATGATCAATTAATTTATAAAATAACTTTGAAATTGTATATTTTTCACTTTAATGGTCCATCATTAGTTATTTCATAGAATAAACTAGATATAGTATTAAATTCTTCCTCCATTTTTCTTTAACTGACTAGTCTCTAATTTCATGAAATATCTAATTCTTTGAAATAACTGAATAATACACTTTAAGGTAATATATATAATTTAGTATATAATTAAGAAAAATTGATAAAAAGTTTTATTCAATTTTTTATTAAGAAATGTTTTTTTACCCAGCTTTTATTGCTGAATACCTCAATCTATCGTTTAAAAAATATGGCAATGGCGTTAAATGCAACTACAAACAACTTTAATGCCATAAATAAAAACGTATAATTTCCCAAGCAATTAGATTTCATTTTCATACGGCGATCACGCAAATTATTGAGGAAGTAAGTAAAGTTGTGATGATAAAGATTGTGTTTTCAAATCAGGAAAACGGTGATTAAAGCTGAAATAAGAATTATTAATACTTATCTTCAGGAAAAAATCTAAAATTACGATATTTAATGATTAGTATATAACTGTTTTGGGAAAAGATATGTAAATTAAAAAAAATATTCCAAGATAAAGAGGTGGTTTAAAAAATTTGCTTATGATAAATTTTGAAAAATAAAAAGAAAAAAAATATTTAAGACCTGAATTTTTTTTATTTGAAATTAAAGATACATTTTTTAACACAATTAAAACAATGATTAAATTTATAAACTTAATTATCAATTAAAACAATGATTAAATCTATAAACTTAATTATCAATTAAAACAATGATTAAATCTATAAACTTAATTATCAATTAAAACAATGATTAAATCTATAAACTTAATTATCAATTAAAACAATGATTAAATCTATAAACTCTATAGACTACATTTATGTTTGCATCGGAAAAACAAATATCATAATCACAAAAAGGGAAATTGAAAGATTTAAAAAAAAAAATGTGAGAATTTGCATTTACATTTATTTTGCTACGTTTTTTTTTATAAGTACGTAGGTAAGTGAGATTTCATAACTTAAGAGATAATTTCAAACCTAACATGAGAAGAAAGCAAAGTCTATACTTCCAAAAATATCGAGTTCTTGTTTTAGGTATCTGAAGACTGATTTGTTAAACAATATATCAATATTTTTAAAGTTTATTGATATAAAAATTATTTACAAGGTAGCTAAAATTATTCAAAATATTCAAAAAGGATAAAAAATTATTATTACAAAATATTGCATACATTATCAGCCCTAAAAAACGTCTTAAACTAAATATTTGTACTCGAGAGAAAAATATTTAAAATATATAGATGTTAAATACAATATGTGAACACTACTTCCTTTAACATCAATCAATTTTCATATCTATACTTTAAAACAAAAGGAAAATTAAGACAAATAATGACAATAGATGTAAAGAGTAAGAACAGGAAAATACTCTTCAGTCTACGAGGAAATTCTACATTAATCAAAATTTTTACTTTAGTTTATGCTCTTTACCTAAAATATATCAGATGGTACACGTGTGTAATCACAAAAAAAGTTACAAAAGGATAGTGATTTAAAATAACAGAAAAAATACCCATTCTAAAGCACTATGTACATGACAACCAAAAGAGGGGGAAGGGGGAATCCTATTTTTTCCCATTTCACTGCAGTGAAACACCAAGCAGGTAATATATTATTTTTCTGCACGCGAATTTAAATACATTGTAAGAATTCGAGTTTTCGGGTAAGTGTTGTTTACGTTCTTGCGTCAAATTCACGCGACATATGTCAAACTTTGGTTGCCTCGCAATCATGCAATTTATAATAAGGCTATATTTCTTATATGGCTATATATGTCTCTTCTAGGCAAAAAAATTTTTTTAATGAGTTAAATTTACGTGAATTGCAAATTAAACAAAAAAAGAAGCTTTTTGCATATCTCAGCTGAACAAAAGAACCATATTTGTTAAATTTAAAGTCCGAACGTCAGATAGCTGATAAAAAGGATTTTTTTTTATTTATAACACCCCGTAACTCTCTTGGGGGTCGATTTTTGATAATACCTTCCTAAGCTGATCTTTGTTCATCAAAAGTAACACATTGTTACAAGTGTAATGAACGCTTGGAATAGGGTAAACAATTTATATCTGGATGTGTAATACGTCAATATTACTTTCTGTGTTTTATTTATTTTATGTTAAAGTTGTAATATTTGCAAGCAACGCCGTTTCTTGCATTATAATGGTGATTCAATGGAAACATGGCGAAATGTTGGGGATAGAGCCAATTTGGCATCATTTTTGGCGACCACGTAGTCAACTTGGCAATGGATTGAACGGTGCAGAAGTTGCTTTGCTGTAGCGCTACCTGGTGGTGAGCTTCAACAAAGAGGATAGCACAAAAACCTTCTCCGCAAAAAAATACTTATACATACCAATTTTCATAGTGATCGGTTGAACGGAGTTGGGGTGTGAAGCGGTTTGATATATATAAACATCCCTTTTTAAATATATAGATAGGATGTCAAATCTTTTTATATATATATTTATTTATTATAAAGACAAAATTTGTCAAAAAATAAATTAAGTTCCTAAATTTATTTAACTTAACAAAATTAAATAGTATGATTCCTACAATTAATAATTTCAGCAAATAACGATTCAGATTATACTTAAGAACAATAATTCACTGATCAATGGGCTAAATTCATACGACGTCATAGTCACGTGATAACTGCAATCACGCGTTTTTAAACAATCAGTTCATGAACTCATGTGATGTCATAGTCATATGATCAATGCAACACATCATGCGCTTCACTGTTGCCAAATTTTGCTCTTTACAAAAACTTTCTTTTAAAAAGTAAATATTTGTCAACAATAAAAATTCATTCTCGTGAACAAAATGCATTTGATTCAAAAATGCATGCATAGTATAAGAATTTTTTTTAAAACTTTTGAAAAACTTTTTTGAAGAATTTTAGAACATTTTTACTCAATTATTAAATTTGAAATTTTATCTAAATTTTACAAGCAGAATGGCAAGTACAAGACTAATGGCAGCTTTGAATTCAATGGAGACTACGTAAATTTAGCTCATTAAAAATGCAAGATTTGAATAGTCAAAATCGAAAGAAGTCGGGGAGTTTTGAGAAATAAATTTCGTAATCTAAATAAGTGTATGAAAAAAAGCAAATATACCTGAAAGAAATTAAATAAGTGTTTGAAAGAAAGTATAATGTTACATAATACAGCAATATGATTACAATAGTAATTGATGGGACCACTTGAATATAATGCATAATCACATGAAGAATGAAAGTAAGAAAGTATTCTTGCGACATTTCGAATAAAGGTTGATTAAGCAATTTTAAAAAGACTTGCACATTTTCAAATATTGACTTAAATTGGTCTTCAAGAATGTAAAATAGAATGATTTTCTTTGTTCTTTTGTTTCGGTGAAAATGGAAGAAATGAATAAAGAAGAAATACGAGTGATGAAAGTAAATGATCATTAACTCGAACAGAGCAAGAAATTACAGTTATATTGCCCTAAAACCCTACACCTATTTGCGAAAATTTCTCTTAAAAATAGAGAATTGCCTTTCTTGAAGAGACTTTATTAAGGGTCAAAAGAATTTTTTTATATAGCAATAAAGTGCTTTCATTTCAAACTTGCTGTAAATACTCCTAAATGAAAAGCAACAGTTGTATTTTAAAATTCCTAATTTGTTCAAAATTTACAATATGATATAACTTAAGTTATCTGTTAAGGAACTAATAAAGAATAGTTCAATGATAATACAGAAATTATTTTTTGACTCATAAAAAAATTGCATGAGAAAAGAAATTTAAATTTGAACTAGTATTCAATTGTACTTATATAGAATGAATCTGGGTACCATTTGTATTGATGTATTTTCCGGATCAGCAAATCCGGATAATTTGTTAGAACATTTTCGAAAGAAAAATAAAAAGTATTTTGTATATTATAAAGACAGTTTTTATTTTAAATAAAATGCAATACCTCAATCTCATAACAATTTTCCGATAGCGTGAAAAATAAATAAAGAATTCATAGAATTCTTCGAATTTTTTTAAGTGATAAAATAACTTTTATAAAACATTCATCAAATAAAAAGAATTATTCCTGCGATTTTTTACAATATCTCTTCGTGCAATAAAATATAAATCACGATTAATTGGCAAACGATTAAAAATCAGCAAGATCTAGATTTATAGATTAAAATAAATGTCAACTGATATCGCTTGGAAAGTAAAGAATGGTTAGTCGTTTTGCCGCACGTGATAAGAGTTTGTTACTTAGTAACTGACATCGTTATATAAAGCGGTTACTATATACAGTTTTGATTTCAAGCAGGCAGTTAAACAACTAATCCCTGTTCGCAAAAAGAAGCTCAGCAGGACTTCAAACTAATGATTAACCGATTTGACTGATGATTTAATAGTCGGTTGATTATAAAAAAACGAAAAAAGCCGATAACTATGAGGTTAGATGAAGGCGACTCGTTTAGGTCTATTCCACAGATGACTGTACTCGTTTCTCAAAATCATTCCATGGAGTACAAACTCTCTCTCTCTCTGGCACAAGCATTTTAAAAAGAAAAATACTTTTCATAAGGGCTGATTGGGAAACAATGACCAAATTCGTAGTCTATCTGCATCTAGAATACCAAGTTTGACTTGAGTTATGTAATCTTGGTTACAGTTATTAAGTACTTGAAACATTTTGGAATATAACAGTTTCAATAAAGCCCAAAAGATACCTGCATTTAAAGAAGTAACAATATTAAAGATAGCAACTAAAGTTAAACAGTGTAACTTATCTAAGGTTTGAAAACTGCGTGTTTCTGTAAATAATAAATTTAAAAAATAAACTTTTTTTTTTTGCAAATGTTATTATATTATGATGCTTATCACATTAGATTAAAAATCAAGCAATTTTCAACACGATAAGATAGTTTATAATTGATGAGGAAGATTGGTTTAATTGCATCAATATAGCAAAAATTTTATTTGACAGTTGACAAAAACATTGATGGTAGGTTAATCCGGATAGATTGGGAGGGGGCAATTCGGGTGTCATCCTCGTCACGTGACCATGATTCAGAATTACAAGGATCGTCATCAATATTCCTCTTGTTGCTTCACAGCGTGACGTAAATCAAAATGAAATCAAATCCAGATAGTTATATTCACTAAATGTACATTCAAACTTAGTTATTAGAGATTATTCGAAATCAATTTCGAAAGAGACTTAGGGTAGACAGAATAAAAAGGGGACATGAAATTGCGCCGAAGCCTACTAAATCTGCGTAATTGACTCCGAGGATTTCCTACCCGACGGATCTGTCTAATCCCAACACGGATCTGTCCAATCCCATGTATAGAAGCCTTATAATTAAGCTTAAACAAAAATATACATCAAAGATATTTTATAGATCAAGTGGACTAAGTTTATGACAAAAAGATCAACTAACACGAATAATTACTAAGAATGAAAACATTTTTTAGCTTGAAGGGATGCAATTTTATGCTACTGAACATCGGGTGCGGCTTAGAATCGAAGGCAGAAATATTCGTTGGATGGGGGAAATTGAACATATTGACGGTTAGAGCAACTATGGCTTACTGCATGTCCTTGAAAGTTCTTAGTATTGGTGAAATAAATTATTTACTTATTAATTTTTAATCTAATTTTTTTTTATTTTGTAGATATTGAATATCGTGACAAACCATTTTACACTATTTATTTTATTTTATTTATTTATTTGCAAAATTGTGTTAAGAATTTGGAGTGCAGTTTAGGATCGAACGCGGCTTAGATTCGAATAAATACGGTATATAACGTTTTCTAAAGTTTATAGACTTTCTAATTGGAAATATATATATGTTCATAGTATCAAACATAATTCATGATCGTTCATAAGCATCAAGTATATGTTCATAAAAATCAAATACAATTTTTCAATTCTCCAAACGTCATCAGTATCTCGCACAAATTTATCAAGCCTTGAATACTTTCGTAATTAATTATACGAACTTCCCCCCATAACGATTTTCATATAGATTCCGTCAAAAACAATTTCAACATCAAGAAACGTATTTTCGCTGAGTAAAATTTAAAATCAATCGTGTTCTAAAATATCCCAGTTTCCTGATATCGGTAATGAAAGGTCTAATTACTGTCAAAGTAATTATGTTGCCTTTAGTTAAATTTTAATGGTTTCCTGCTGGGGAAATATTGATGGGCTCCAACCTGCGCGGTAAAATAAAAGTATCGATTTTGTCTAGACTAAACTTTAATTTTTAAAATGTGGTTCATGACTTCTTAGATATTTTTAATTACCTAAGGTATCGATTTTTCGCGTGAGGGACAAAAAGATCTATTTCGATACTATGTAAAATTTACACCAATATTATGCGAAAAATTGAATATGCAGCAATTTTGTTTGTGAAAACTAAAAATTATAGTTGTTTTTGTCTTTAAACTGCATTTTTTTAACCAAAATTTCTACATAGTTATTTGATAGCAAGTTAATTCTATTTAAAAATTAAAAATGAATATTTGTAAAACATAATTAACAGTCAGAACAGAATTTATTTAAATATAAATGTACTTGAATACGAGAAATGTATTTCAAATGATTATAAATAGTAATTTGGCGTAAATAATATTCAAATTCGAATAAAGAAATTTTAGGATATAAAACAATATATAAGCGACTGTTTATTTAAATAAACGTTATTGAAAGCATTTTTTTTTGTAATTATTTTGATAGATAATGCATATTGTATAAGCAGAAGTTTCAAAAAGACTAATATTATAGAAACATAAAATAATCAAAACAAATTAAGACGTATCTTTAAAGAACATTTACTATCCGTTTAAAATATTTATGTTACAAGTATACTTTTATATCGTGTTATTGTTCTCAGATCAAGAGAGTATACCTCTACCAACTAACATTAATTGAAAATTTAAAAATAATTAATTGTCACTTGTGCAATTGAAATACGTTTTTTTTTAATGCAGCGCTATTTAATTTTTACACAAAGTGGTTTGAGGGAATTAAAAAGGGTTTTTTATTCTTGAAATAAGTTTTACGTGTGAGCATAACCTTAATATAAATTTGAATACATATGCTTATTTGTATCTTATGGAAATCCACACTGTCGATTGTATCACTCCAAAAAATTTTATGGGCCTTCGTTGATATTTCACAAAGGAGTAATAAACATTGTTCTATCCTCGGGCTGGGCAAGGTTGACTCAGCCTTTTATCCCTTCAATGGGTCGATAAATGAGTATCAAGCTTGCTTCGGGACTAAACAGCTGGGGTTAGATGTGTTGGGGTGGCTTCAGACGGGCCACCTGATCGGGACATCTGATCATGTACCTCCGCATCCAAAGGTCATGTATAATGAGATGGGCACAGAGAGTAGGCCTTGGGCCCCATGGCTGTTGCGCCACTGAGTTTAGTTTACAGTAAACATATTTCTGCCAAAAAAAAGTTTTGAATTTTATTTTTGGTGAATTTTTTTTCTAAGACCCTTTTTCTATCAATGCTGCTCCCATTAACAGAAGCAAGACTTTTTGTTTTTCAGGAACATTAATTTTTAAATTGATGATTTCATTTTGTTTTTGACAAAAATTTGAAAAGAAATTTTTTTTAAAAACCTGAAAAATAAGTCTATTTTAAATGATTTGGTTGTTTTTTATTGAAATTCAGAGGTGAAAAAAATGGACAGTATGAACAAGCACTCTTCTTTATGAAATAAAAATGTTCATGTGTTCGTAATTCAGTAAATTGACACATTTATACAACAGCAAATGGAAGAGCAAAGAATATCCTCGCCTAGTACCAATATAAACAAATCCATTTGAGAATTCTCTTTTTAACTTTGTTGTACCTTATCCTTATTGTATTACTTTTTTCAGATACGGGAAATACTAGGTCTGATCGTTATATAATTGACTTTGCTGATTTATTTACTAAGTCATTCTTTTTTAGTCTAATTTGCCTTTCATTTAGGGGTCTCAGGGGTGTTAATTTTGTCTCGAGGGCTGAAAATATAAGCAATTTTCAAACTGGTATAATTCTTTGAAAAAATTAAATAATTCGAATCTCTTACACATTATTTATAAGGGAATGGCGTTTCAAAAAGTACAAAATGTCTAAAATAGAATCATAATTGTAAATATTACAAGCATATGAAAATAAGAAACATTTTTGTGATAAATATTAAGTAATCTTTACATTGCGCATGCTATTTTCTAAAATAGTAGCCTTTGATGTATAAAACTTTATAGAATTATAAAATGTATCGTACTCTTTAAACCCTATTTAACTTTATAGCATTATATATCTTTTAATTTCAAAACATTTGAAAAATATTTAAATTTTTTAAAAAATTTTAAAATGTAATTTTTATTTTAAAAAAAATATAATTTATTATTCTATTTATATAAAAATAGCTACAGTGTAAAAAGGATACACTTAACTTCGAAAAAACTAATTGCTAGTAATTACAAATACTATTTTAGAAAATATGCGCTACGTAAAACATAATATTTTTTACAGAAATGTTTCTTATTTTCATATGCTTATAATTTTTAAAACTATGATTATATTTTAAACATTTTACAATTTTTTGAAGCCTTATTCCTGTATAAATAATGTGTAAAAGATTCGGATTATTTAATTTTAATTTCAAAGAATTATATCTATTTGAAAATTGTTTATATTTTTAGCCCTCGAGACAAAGTTAACACCCCTGAGACACCTTAAAATTATTTTAAATATTTAAAAATTCAACCTCACTGAGAAAGAATTTTATCCTTCTATCTCAATTGTTAAATTTTTCAATTCCCCCGTACGAAGAAGAGGTACACCTGCCAGGAAAACATTTTTAAAACATGCCAAAACATAATTTATCAGTATAAGGGGGAAGTAAAAAAATATATTTGATTATTTCATTCAGTTTAATTTCTCCTCTTTTTAAAAGAATCCTGGAATTTTCATTACATATGTATTTTCTCTAAAGAGATTTTTAAACAATTTATCATTTTCAGAACGAATTCTCTCAGTGCTTTTATTTAATAAATTACATTGTTACCATGCAGAAATTCTTATGCAAAAACATGTTTTTCTGATAAAATGTAAACGAGATTGAGTTTGAATATCTTTATTTCTTATGATTTTTTTTTCCGAAGAACAAAAATCCTTCGAATAAAATTCCTTAAGGGCTCACTCGTTTTCAAAATAAAATGTCAAGAACACTTAAATTTATTGAAATAAAATGTCTTTAGAATAATAGAACAAATGACAAAGTATTGCTGCCGGACAATTTCACATTCTCCCCTCACTTTTTCGAAGCAGTACTTTCAAATGAATTATTCTATACCTCACTTAAAGCTCCCAGAAAAATTCTTGTTTATAAAAAATATCCACTCTTCGTGGAAGCAATAGCCTAATAAAATTCCGTTTGCACTTCTATTCTCCCCCCCCCCCGATCATAAAATTTCGAAGTATTTCAAATTGCATACTTTAAAGGCAAATGCAATCCCGAGCTAAAAGCTACGAGTTATAAATAAGAAAAAAGAAAGAAGGGAGTCTCAAAACCCTCCCCTGCAATAAGCTAGCGATACGGTCAAGCATCATATCGTAAAACTGCACTTCATCGATTTAATGTTATGACTTGATTTTATGAGAAAGAGATAAGTTGTTCTCAGCGCTTTTTTTCTTAACTTGAAAAGATTCCGACACTTTATTTGACATTTTAAATTTTTTATTGCCAGTCGCATCACATATTCGGGTTAACTAGAGAGTACTTTGTAGTTATTCGAATCAAATGAAACTGCGTTTAAATCAGAATTATTCATTATAAATTAAGTTTCTCGACTATATGCTTATAATTTTTTAGTTTTGTTTTGGCAACTAATATTTCATTATGTATTGATTTCTCCAAATTATTCTCACAAATATTAATTTTTCATTAAGGTTCGAGTAGTAGTATATAATTCTAGACGAATTAATTGTTTTATGAAGTCGCACTTTGAAGCGATGCGAGGGTGATTGATGACGAATCCTGCAAATTTGAGGCCCGCTTATGTGATGACTGACAGAATATTAACGTCGCAATGTTCAGCTACACGAGGGTTTTGGCGACAGACGCTCCCCTACACGGAGGGTCTTCAGCGGCACTAGGCTCGAACTCATGACACGCTGGCCACGAGTCCATTACCTTGGCCACTAGGCTATCGCGGCCGTGTTTATGTGACGAGGACGACACTAGAGCTGTGACACCCCACTTTCCAAACTACCACGTGACAATGTGAGGACTTTGAGTCTCAATTAATTGAATGTGCATTAATCCCTCTACGAGGCGGATTTTAAGCAACACCAGAACTCGAACTCACGACATCAGAAACAATGGTGATCACAAATTCGCGACCACGACTATTGAGCTACCGGGGTCACCATTCTAAACGCAGATGGGATATTTGGAGATTAACTGTATTTCTAACTGCTAAATAAAATATAAAATATTTTTTTCATTAAAAGAGATTGATAAATATTTTTCACAAAAACAAATTGTAAATTTTATATTTTTGTTTTCGTTACATATGGCGTCGCAACCCGAATTTTTTTAAAAAGAGTTTCATCACAACAATTATGGAATGGCAAAGAGAATATGATTGCAGTAGCATTACACGAATATAACTACAGTATAACACATTTAACGCAAAAACGCTTAAGACGAGATATCAGTAACACGAAATAATACAACGGTCCCAACAAACTATAAAGTATTTTCATACATTTTTTCTCTTAATACGAAACGAAAATCGCTTAACACGAAAAGATATCCCTTCTGGGTGAGTGAGTGAATATTAACATCGCACTGTTTAGCAACACGAGGGCTTTTGGCGACGGTCGGCATAATTTTGAACCATGGTCAAGTGACGACACCTGAGCTGGCACTCCCCTCTCCTAACTACCACACCACACCAACGGGAGGACGTTTGAGCTCTCGACAGATACCTACACGGCGGGTCTTTAGTGGTACTGGGATCGAGCTCATGACACGCTAGCCATGATCCGATGCTTAGACTACTTGGCTACCGCGGCCTATATCCCTTCTGGGAATGAACAAAATGCGGAAAACACCAGCCGAATTGGACTGTCCTACTGTATCACCGGAAAAATTCGTTGCAGTAGATGGTTATGTGTATACAGCTCTAATTATGGCAGACAAAGACATTTTGGAGTTTGTTCGAAGCTCAAAAAATGTCATTGATGCAGATTCTGACGATCAAAATGAAATGAATAATGACGTGAATGAACATGAATGATTCTCACATCCGAAATGAAGAACGTCGTGAATAGTATTCGCTGTTATTTAGACGCACATTCCAATGGTGAAATGAATAACAAAATGGAACGATATCGAACAATTTGTCGACAACTTGATACCTAAAAAAAACAATTTAAAGAAAAATATCAAATTATTTTCCAAAAACTTAATATTTTGTTTTTCAAAAAACTTGAAAATTTTATATTAAATTTCATTAAATCCTTGTGAATGTTTTTGTTTCATTGATTTTTTATTAAATATATGCATATATACATATCTCGGTAAATAAAATAAAAAAAACTAATAAACTCAATTTTGTTGATATAAAGTTTTTTTTTTTTTTGTAATATTCTTTAACACGAAAAAATATTTCAGTCCCTTTAGTTCCGTGTTAAGCGATTTCCACTGTAAATTATTAACGCCTGGATATTTTGACCTGACAAAGTGGAAAAAATTCAAAATACTGCCTTAAAATTTGATTAGAAGTTCAATTCCTGTCTATATTCCCGACAACAGGAAAACTGTCAGTTAAATTTGCAAAAAAAATAAATAAATAAATAAATTACAAAATAATACTGGGTTGATTCCTTTCGTGTCAAAATGGGAAGAACTTAACATAAAAAGTAGGCGATAAAGAGAAGAGTAAAAATAAATTCAGACTGGAACTTTCAAATTATGATTCAAAGAAAACAGTTGGATTCGGCACTAACGTTGACAACGAGAATATTTCAGTATTTCGTTTTCTTCATTTCAACACACCTTCGAAAAAGACATGCAACAGATTCATAAAAATAAATTGAAATAAGTTCTTAATGCAATAACGAAAAGAGATTCCAAGTTCGTCGCCCTTCTTTTCATAAAATTTGAACGATGAAAAGAAATAATATCTCAAGGTGACGCTGAGCTGCTAACAGACAAATAATTTCTCGTAAAACTTCGAAGGCACGGGTGTTTCGACCCCCTTTTCTCCCATTAAAAGACAAGTCCATGAAAAGTAGGGTTTTTTTAATGTTAAAGTTGCAGTTTTTTTTAAACTTAATGTCGGTTAGGATTTGATTTAAAGTTATCCTTTTCAGAAGTTCCGATGGAAGCGCCTCGTAAATTTAAAGAATCGTTTGAAACGATGCTAGTGAAAACAGAAAATGAAATTTGTATTTCGTATATATTTTCCAAAAGAAATATTTTCTAGTTCTTTTTTAACGATTGCATCTATGATAATCAATAAATAGTGAGATACATTTTTCACTAATGCTATTTACTATGGTTATATTTAATATAGTCTGCACACTGTGGCTTAGGATTCACTTATTATATTAAAATCTAATTATAAACAATTTTTTCATCGGGTATTAAAAATAATTCTTTTAAAAAGAAACAGAATTTTATTGGTTTATTTAAATTTTCTGTAGATTTAGAGTACAATAATTTTAGCAACTCTCAATGAAAATTAAATTGTTATTTAAATTTTTTTTGTTCAATTAACGCTATAGTTCTTTTTTTTTTTTTCACACATCTTTTTTCTCTCAAAATTAGTCTAAAATTCGAATATCGTAAAACTCTGCTTGAAAACATGCTTGTTATGTCGGCGGTTTAAAAAAAGCTCCCCTAATGTTAACTGGATGCCTCAAACAATCTCGATCTAAAATTTCCCATTGAACATTCCTTAAAAAACGTTTACACAAATAAAAAGATTTGCCATATTTTTTTCAGTTCTAAAAATATAAAAAAGTGGGAAAAAATTTACTTATAAAAATATAATCTATTAAATGTAAATATTCCCAAAGTTAGAAATTGTACAGTTCAAAAAAAAAAAGTAATTATAAAGATAACAGAAAATTCTTAGAGAGTTGAGTTCCTCATTTCTTAAAATCCATAAATTCAAATTTTCATGTTTTCTAATAGTTTAGGACATATTCTAAGTCAAACTTATGACCGGATATAATGCATGCATTAGACAGTGGCGCACACAAGAATTTTCATGGGGGGAGTTCTAGGGTCAAAAGTCACCATCTCGTATCATGCTCCAATACGCCGCCCAACATATTCTTTTGATTTTGTCGTTTTTCGGGGGGAAATCAGTAAAAAATTAATTATTGAATAAATAATTTGCATTAATTGATAAAATTAATTATGAAAAACAAATACTTAATTAAATTTTACGTGCGATATGCATAGGATTATAATTGATTGAGAAAATAAATCAAAGAATTTGGGGGGGGGGGTCCGGACCCAAGGACGCCTCCCCCATTGTGTGCGCCACTGCCTTAACTAGCGTATACTAGATAATATATTAATTACCGAATCACTAATCTTTCTACTAAAAATAGGAAAATATTACGCGTCGTTTAAACGCAGATATAATTGAAAATATAGTCTGTTTATAATACATGGCCCCAACTTTTTCCGGAATATGTCTGGAAAACACTATGAGTATATCGAATGAAATTTAAAACACATGTTTTTCAGACCCCCCCCCCCCAAAAAAAAACAAAGAAAATGAGAAAACGATATCGATTATGAGAAAATTCGTTTTAAAAGCTAATTGACCAAGTTAATTAATCCATCAACATAATTAGGGAATGCTGAAAAATACTAAAAAGGTTCTAAAGTACCTTTTTTAACTATAGAAATATTGATTTCGATTTTGTCCAAATATGATGAGAATTGCGAGAGCTATTAAAAATGCCCCATTTCTTTCTTTTTTTTTTTTCGAGGAGGGGAGAAGAAATGATCACTATGATTTGTTTGGAATTAAATCTAAACAAAAAATATTAATTGAACTGAATCTTAAAAAATAAGAAGCATTTTCTTTAAAAATGTGATTTGCAAATGTTAATGCCACTTCGGATGTAATAAAAGCGCTCAGGCTACACATTTCCCGGTGTTACTAATTAAAAGTATTCCGGAATGTAGGAGATAAAGTACAAAAAATAAAATTTTACTTTAGCTTTAAAATTGTTTTACTTTTTGCACAATAATAAAATTCTATGAACAATTAAACATGTTGATTTATCCCCAAAGATTAACAACAGATCTTGGTACAGATTGCTGCCAATTGTGTTTTACAAAATGCATCATGCCGTAAGCTGTTTTATAAAGACTATATACAGTTTTAGAGGATGGAAGAAATTCTGTTCCTATTTTTCTCTTAGAATATCAGCTTTATAAGCAACAGATTTCGCATTTCTGAGCAGTCTAGTAGTTTATATTATATCTTATCAAGCATTATGCTACGACTGATTTTTTTTTCATATTTGGGAATAAAAAGAACAAACCAATGAATTCACAATAACATAGCAATTCCTTTTAAAATCCTAATTATTTGTACACATTATATAGCATCAGAAGGAAATCGAATTTAGCACCTGTTTCTACATCAGTAGGATTTACAGATTACTTGTGTTTGCCCAGTAGCTCTTGTTGATTTGTTTATGGCAAGGTATGGAGTAGAGTACTCTTTTTGAATAACCCTTACCTCCTAACACTGAGAATTAAAGTGCCTGTAAAAATATAGTAAAACTGTAGAACAGAGAAGATTAAAAATTACTTTTGTACAATTAAAAGCGAGAATTTAATTTTAAAAAAATGCTTCAAAATGTAGAAGAAACTTAATATTTTTGCGATCTGTAAAGCGATTTGCTTATCACGGTGAGTGAGACTTATATTAACGTCGCACTATTAAGCTACACGAGGGTTATTTGTTTATTAGGTGGT
This sequence comes from Trichonephila clavata, assembly GCA_019973975.1. Lineage (NCBI taxonomy): Eukaryota > Metazoa > Arthropoda > Arachnida > Araneae > Nephilidae > Trichonephila > Trichonephila clavata. The sequence continues at coordinate 31,340 of BMAO01034412.1, read as the reverse complement.
TGCTTTGAACTTAACTGTAATTCCCGGATTTCCCCATGTAGGGCTAGTTAACAACGAGGGTCTCAGTGTTGAATAAGGAGAGCAGAAAGTGCACTTAACGAATAATTTCCTAATTTCGTTTTGTATTTGCTTATTTCATAAACTTCTAGTTGTCTAACTATATTCCAAAGAAGAAAAATCTCTAACATATATAGCTTTATTATCCATTCAACATATTAAGATAGTTTTCAAAATTATATTTCAGTAGAAGATTCTACGAAAAGAAAGGGGTGGGGGCTATTTATGGGGTTTACGATGTAGCAAAATGTGAACGACGGACCTCATTATTCTGAGACGTGGTCAAGTGACGAGGACGACACCTGATCTGACACGTCCCTCACCAAAAGACCATACCACGCCAATGGGAAATCTTTGAGCTTAACAGATTTAACAAAACATCGGCCCCTCTGCACGGTAAATCTTCAGTGGCATCAGGATTAGAATCCACGACACGTCACCTCGAGTTCGTGACCATAACCACTAGGTTACGGTGGCCACTGGGTCATCAGAGAAAGAAGGATGGCAAAATCACGACTCAACTGAAACATCACCGAGATAAATAAAAAGCACGATTTTTCTAAAACCACATTTAGATGCAAATTACTTTTAAAAAAAAACTGGCATTCATTGACTATCAGATGTGAATTTAATTTTAGCATTTTTTCCTTAAGTACACGATTACAAACAACGAATATTGAAGAACGAAAACTGGAAACCTTTTAAAATTTATAAAACAAGTTCTAAAATATAAAAAATTGCATATTGTGGACAAAGTAACAATATTCATGTAAAATTTAAATCATTTCTATCATGTCAATCTCTTCCCTCCCTCCTTCTTCTACCTTTTACATAACTATCTCCTACTTAAAAAATTCTAATTTTTTTTCCATTTCTTTTGACAGATACAGAAACGATTAAATATATTAAATGCAACTCTTGGAACTTTTTTTTTTCTCTTCTTCAGTTTTCAGAATTTTTCTCTGATTACCATTTTAAACAATAACAAATGAAGTAGATCTGATTACAAGTCCCCTCGGGCCATTTACAACCCAGACAATATCGTGAAGAATTAATTCATTTCCATATAGATAGCGGTAACGAATGTGTTAGATTAATTCGGTAAAAGGATACGCCTTAAACGCTTTTCGGAACAAAGATCATTTACAAAACAAAACGCTCTTCCATAATCAAGGAAGTCATTTTTAATCCTGGAAATATTACCGGATCCCCTTACATATTTCGCAGATAAGCCTGCGATAAGGAAAGAAAGTGGAGACCATCCAAACATAAATTTTAAAACAATGCCATAAAGATATTTCTCCCGCCGGACAGTTTGACTGAATAAAACAGCTTTTTCATATTCAAGGAGACCATAAACGCTGGAGGGTAAGTGGTGTAGTTCATACGTTGACATATAAATGTAAATATTCATGATATGAGATTTGGATCGGGTTTTTTTTAGGGAATTGCACTTCAACGGTTCGTCCGTTATCTCTTACTTTATGGAAGACATATATGGATTTATATAACTTTCATATTTCACGGTCAACTTGGAGACAAAAGACGACTCACTTAAGAGATTGAGATATACTTTGCAGAAGGAGTCTTAGAACCAAGAATATCTCATTTCAAATAAAGGGAGTTTAACAAAGAAATTTTTTTCATCCATTTGCAAGAGATTGTTATGCCATCCCTTTTTTGCTACTTACAAAATAACCCAATTTCTCACTGGCCATGGTAACTTTAAAAGATATTTGAACAAATTTAGTTAGGTTCCGTCACCTTCCTGCGATAATATTGGTGGCGAGGAATATGCAGAACATGTGCTCCGTCTATGTTTATCGGAGAAAGAAAGATCCTAAGGTTGGCTCTCAAGGGCATTATTATACATTGGCCTCGTGATTTTTATCAACTTATTTACACCAGAAGTGCTTTTGACCATTTCTGTAAATTCATTGTCAACATTTGAAATCCTTAATAAGTTTTAAAAAATTCCTTTTGTAATGTGTTTCATATTTACTTCTGTAAGTTCCAGTGGCATAACGGGGCCCCCTGCAAAGTCAGGTTTTGGGCCCCCTAGAATTCCTGCCCCCCCCCCGCAATGCGGGGGTGTACGTTACGTCACTGGTAAGCCCTATGTGGTACACGGGGGAATTAAATTATTTCAATTTTAAAAACTTACAGAATGTTTGATATAAAAAACAGCAATTTTTTTAAAGCAACTCCTGTAATCAATGACATTTTATTTTTAAAAAAGGAAAAAAATAAACCAGCTGAAGTTTATTTTTAGTTGTTTTTGTTCCACTCGATTTACTGAAATAGCACTTTGTGGTAAACTCTAATGGCTTTTTGATTCCAGTGGAAATAATTTATTCCGGAACGAAATTCTATTAACTGATTGTTGACTCCATTGAGATGGAATTCGGCTTTGTTTCATTGGCGTGATCAGAATTTTACTGTGCAATTAAGAACATTTATTTGTTTTCACATTCTGTAAATTCTGTGGGGATATTTAATCCTAAGATGCGAGGAACATAAAGAAAATGTTTGAACCGGTTTAGAGTGATAGCACATTCAAGGGTTCTGAATTGTGTAGTTAAGAAAAATAAAAAAAAAAAAGAATTTTACTTGAAGACTTAAGAGCTTGAGTGTGTGGGGGGGGGGGGGGTGAGAAAAATATTTGCTATTTAGAAAATAAACATTTGTAAGAGCCTCATTTTTGTTTCTAAGGAAATGCTATAAAAGCACAAAAACCTTAGTTCTTAAGCATTGCAATGCATACAAAAATAATGAATTCAAATCAATAAAGTCTCAAATTGAATTTAATTAGTTTAGTAAAGCGGCAAAATTATTTTTAAAAAAAGATTAAAATTCTAGAGATTTAAAAAGTAAAAAAAAAAAAAATCTACAAAGTTAATACACAAATGCCCTAAAGATTCATTCAAAGTTTAAAATAAAGAACAAATAGTACGAAAAAATTAATAATAAAAGCCATTCAAAAGGAAAGCCATTCCAAAAAAGGATAGATTTTAATCTGAAGTATAAAATTTCAGAAATCTTTGATATTTGCTATATTATGAAATTTTTCATTTTAGGTACAAAACTTAAAAACAGGTCGAGCGATAATATTTAGATACAAAAAGGAAATGAAGAAAGAACTTTGGTATAATTTATAAAGTACTACAATAAACTGTACATTTACACTGTAATTATAGGAATGTGTTATCAAGATTTATTTTAGATCCCAAAAGGGACAGGATAATTAATAATGAACAAATTTTTGTAAATAAGGAGTGAAACGTAACACAATAAAATACGAATATTTATTAACTAAATTTTTCCATTATAAATTTTTAAGAATACCACAATTATTCCAGTATTAATGGTTAACAATGTACGAAAATATTACATAGTTACTTGTATACTCTAAGATCAGGAAAGGTGCTGTCTCTATATTGAATGTGCCCTACACAATAATCCCGATTTAAATTTTTAAATCTCATATACACTAAAGTAGCTAGTTCGGAGTGGGCCCTGCATCAAAATTCCTTGGGGGGGGGGCCTTTTTTAAAAAATAAATAAAAATGATCACTTTAATAAAACTTTTTTGAAAGTGTCAAAATATTACACATGTTGAGGCCCCCGTATCATTGATACGGCGGTAGCTACGCCCTTGTTCATAGATTATTTGATGAACTGATTAAACTTAAAATAACCTTAAGGTATTCAAACTATTCAAAATTAATTTCTTTGATAATTTTTTCCCAGCAAAGATAAATCATTCATTTTTCTTCTCTCTACCAATGTCCTTTGCTTCACGTATTTATTTAAAACCAGTTCTTTAAAAATTTTGGTAGTACATTTTCAACAAAATTAAGATAAAATTAAAGAAGCTTTATATACTTTATATCTCAAAAGAATACATCAATATCAAATTTTAATGAAATGATTTATAAATTAGTATTTTTAAACTACTTCCGAAATGCAAAACTGAAATCGATACTGCATCTTTCTTTCATAATCGGAAACCCTTTTCTACAATCTGAATACGATTTCTCTCAATCTAAACCGTGCCGTCAGACAAACAACCGGGTCCATTCACTATAATTATCCGTAAGCACATTTCCTCGGAACACACTTTTCATCTTAGCGTGTATCGCAATAAATAAGAGCCGCGCGACTTCCGTAAAATATTTCGGAGACGCTTTCACAAGTAACCATAAATCGTGAAAGCAATACGGATTGAACGGAAGGTCGTTATCGGATATTTTCTTAGGCGAGAATCGGTCGAAAGCCATTAAGGGAAGGGGTGTAGGGGGACCTCTTAATTTTATTCAAATGCGCACAGGGGAGAGGGGAAAAAAGAAATTTTCGAAAAGCAAGTTTTTTTCCTCTATGTACACACGGTTCGTTACGGAAATGGATTCCATAACTTCAGAAGCTGTTCTATACCTTTATTCTTCGAAACGAACGGGTACCCCTTCAGACAAGCAAAGCTCTGGTATGCCCCAGGCCTTTCCCTTCGTAATATCCATGCGCTCGCGTTTATTTCCATTAAATGAATTCGGCGCTGAATTTATAATGCACACGAGAAAAATAGCAAATTGAGAGACTCATTATAACAGGGAGCCTCGGGCGACCACTGAAAGGACAACGGCTCCATTCAAGCGATTATGGTTTCTCTGCTTCTCGCCAACGATTTAGTTTACACTAAAATCGGAAGAATAGGATGTGGGATTCGCAAGTAATAGAAAGTTGTTTGCTTAGAATTTAATTGCAATACATGATGCTTATTACATTAGAATTAGTTTCATCGTTGCAATTATAAATAGCGAGCATTCCTTGTCGGAAGAGACAGTGTCGGGTATTATGTGTTCGATGGCATTCATTGGTTTGCGATAAGTTTATGGGCTAATAATTTTCGGGTTGAATAAACTCATTTTATCAATTAAATTTCATTTGTATCATGCTTCGAATGGAATCGGTAATATAAAAATGAAATGAAATGAAGAGGAACGTTTTTTATTATTATTATTACCGTATCAGGAATATGTGAAAGAGTAGGAAGTAAATTTGTTTTTCAATTTGCTACAAATCTAGATAGGTTTTCCAAGAATCTCAAAAAAAAAATTTGGGGAGGGGGTAAGGGTTTAATAAAAGGCAAATCATTAGTTACGTTTGCTTGGTTGATTTCATAAAGCTAAAAAAATCTCCGAAATCTTTTTAATGATCAAAAAACAAATACCGTATTTTCTCGAATCTAAGCTGCACTTTTTTCCCAATGTTAATACTACCGAAAATCGGGTGCGGCTTAGAATCGAAGGGGGAAATTCATTGGATGAGCAATTACAGGAACCTGTAATTCCTTTATGTATTTAAAAGTTTATAATATGGATAAAATAACTAATTCTTTACTTCTCTTATTAGTTCACCTTTTAAATTTTAGTTTCGTAAAATTGGATATCGATAAACCATTTTACACTATTTTTCATTTTTCATAAAAACTTGTTAGAAATTAGGGGTGCTGCTTAGAATAGATGGCGGTTTAGATTCGAGTAAATACGGCATTTATATTTTTGGATGTTTCTTCCCGACATCAGAGGAAGTAGATAAAATAGCTAATTTTTTACGAGTTTATTTGCATTCAGTCGGCTCGAGGACTTGAGGTAGCGTGCTCGCCTCGCAAACTCAAAGTCGCGGGTTCGATCCAGGTTGGAGTCTATAGATATTCTGGATGCGAAAATTGTAGGCCCGCATGCCTTATGATTATGTAGAATGTAAAAGATCCCTTGAGTATTAATTTAGCTCTGGTATTCTCGGCAAAATTAAATCATGGCAATATTTAGCATCCGACGAGAACTTGAATTGAATAAATTCAAGTATCAAAATTTGGTAGCGGGAACAGCCACTTTGATGGTGCAATAAAAAAAATGGCTCTCACATTTGGGCACTTGCCCTGCAAAGACTTACGTGCCAAAATGCAGCCCATTTCAAAGATGAAGAATTTGCATTCATGTTACAAAGGACTAATTTGCGTTAAAATCAAAATATAAAAATATGCAGAATTTTTTAAAATTTCATTTCGTCCGAGTTTACTGGTTTCAAACATTTATTTGAATCAACAGAATTAAAATGCAAATAAAATATATCGATGGGCTTCCGTAATACTTCCAATTCCATTAAGTATTTATATAATTAATGAAGAAATTTTGCTTAATGGAATAATTTATTACGTTGACTAGTTAAATTTTAATTGAAAATTTAAGAAATCCAGGTGCTTATAATGACAAGTTAAAAACATAGGTTTAATTCACAAGTGAAATATTTATTTCACAATGCTTAAATATCAATCTTTATTTGAAAAATAAAACTAATTTTGAAAACTTCACAAAGTAATTTTGTTTGATTTTACATGAGACATATATGAAAAATACAAACTATAAAATTAAAAAGTACGTTATTTTTATCCAATGATGGATAAAAAGTGCTTTTTAATTTTTCTGTTTTTTGATATGTTGATCTTTTTTTTTTTTTTTTTCTATCTAATCATTTTGTGAAATATGTAAGACTCAAAAAACTTTAAATCTGAAAAACAAACTTTATTCAAAGTTTGGGAAGAAGGGTTGAATTTTATATTAAAGAACGCATTAAACAAGAAACTGTTCATTCCAAGATTATCAAGAAATATATGAATGAAAAAAATTTCTCTTTCTTCTTCCTTATTTTTTTTCGCCTAATGGGCTGTATATTGGCAACTGAGCCTTTGCAGACACAGCAATGGGAAAGCCTTTTTATGGTAGCACCCTCCAGTGGCAGTTCTCGCTACCAAATTTGGACGCTTGAATTAATTTTTAATTCAAGCTCTCGTCGGATTCTAAATATTGCTGTGATTTAATTTTGCCATGCGTACAAAGGCCAAATTGATACTGAAGGGATCTTTTTCATGCCACATGATCATATGACATGAGTACCTATGATTTTCGCATCCAGAAAACCTATCGACCTCAGCCGGGATCGAACCCACAACCTTGGGCTTATGAAGCGTGCACGGTACCACTAAGCCTCCGAGCTGATATTTTTTGTTGTTCTTTAAAATGAAATCGTAGTGACAGAAGAATTTTTCCTCTGTTTTCTTTACATGAAAGATGAACAATTTTCCTGTAATTGCGATATTTTTTACTTTTTTACAAATTTAATCATCCCCTAAAACCTTTTCTGATCTGGAGCAGCCAAGTACATATATACTCCATCAATATGTTTATAAGCTCTACGTATATTAGTTTTATATACACATCAAGGATTGGGATTTAAGTACATTAACCTTTATCGTATATATGTGAGATTCAATATTCCACAACAATAATTTCAAAAACGCACAAAAATTTTTTAACATTATATTACACGGAAACATAAAAGAGAGAGAGACTATTGTTATTATTGCAAATATATTATTCTATCTGTTTATTTTTATTGAAAAGAAAAAAGCATAAATTGCAGGTGTTTCTACAAATATATTTTGAAAACTAAAAGAATGATCTGATCGAAGTTTCACAAAAGTGGTAAAGCAAGATTTTTTTCTAAAACAAATCTAACCAAAAAAAAAAAAAAAATATTTAAAAAATTAATGGCAAAATTTAAATTTAAAACAAAATCTTTTCAATATAGTTTATTACGAAACTGAAAATTGGAAAAAGAGTGGTAAAAAAATTATAATCTTTTATCTCCTGTTCTTTAAAAAAAAATTTTCGTTCTTCCAAACTTTTAAATTTATCTGCATTTCAGTTCCGTAAGTTCATTTTCTTTCTTTTTTTTTCTGTTATTTTTATATTGAAAAGTCATGTATGCTGTACCACATTATTAAAGTATGCTATTGAATTCTCGCTTATTTTAGCAACTATATCTCTACATTTCGGAAAAAAGGGTTATATTCTTATAAAACTTTCAATGAAAAATGAAAAAATATTTTTAGGAAATGTTAAAATTATTTTATAGATTTCTTATGAATTGCTTATTTTCGAGGAATAATGTATTTTATATATAAAAAGAAAAGAGTTCTATTAGCGTCGCACTATGAAGTTGCACGAGGGCTTTCAGCGACGGATCTCGTAATTTTGAACCACAGTCAAGTGATGAGGACGACACCCGAACTTTCCCCCTCCTCTTCTAACTTCCATGCCACACCAATGGGAGGACGTTTGAGTTACGACAAATTTAACGTGCATCGCCTCCCTACACGGCGGGTCTTCAACGGTCCTGGCTCGAATTCATGACACGCCAGCCCCGAGGCCCTGATTTTGGATATATAAGAAAGGAAGTATTATATAATCAAATATGTAACTTATTATTGACGAAGTAAATTTTTTTTTGTTTTAATAAATTCTTTTGCTTTAGGAAACGAAAAAATTAAAATTGAATATAGTTTAAAGATATGAGGGCAATCTAATCCAGTTATCAAAATTATAAATATATAAAAAGATCGACATACTTACAACGAAATGGAAGATTATAACAACTGTTTCGCAATACAAATTATATATACTATGTCTTTACTGATTCATTTCGTAATAAAACTGAACGAAGCGCTTTATTTGAACAGACTGGCCTCTATTTGTAGTGCATGTGAATTACAGTACAACGGCTCTAGCTTCGTTGCTCAAGTAACTCTTACAATACATTTTACTTTTCATTTTTTCCTTTCTCTTTTTCAGGACTTGTTACCTCGCCGCATACAAAGAATAACATACATAATGTAATACTATTTCATTATTTCGAAATCTTTCTCATTTTCAATTCGGACAGAGTGACATTTCTTTTCACCTTTCTTCCTCGTCTCAATCGGCTATGTCTCAACGGGGTGCCTGGGTGTGGTTATCAGAAGAACTCTTCTCACTATCTCCCTTTCAAGGGGGCTACGTAACGATTTCTTGTAGACGACTCAGTAGGAAGACCACCCAGAGTTCAAGAAGCACATTCAACCTCTATTTTATCGCCTACTGTTCCTGGTTGACGCCAAAGGTTGCGCACGTTGCCCTCTGATTGAGATGCAGAACAGAAATTTTACAGTTGGAAACGTTTAATTATTTTTTAATTTCGCATAAAAACCAATTTCAACGATTTTAATTAACAGCAAATGGGCAATATAATTTCTAACTACAGAGCTCAAAATTTTTCATTAAATGTAGGAAAAAAATAAATTTAAAATTGTTTTAAATGCATGTTTAAGGTGGCCGACTACTTTCAGAACCGTGAATTTTCAAAAATGTACAAACGAATATTTTTTTTTTAATATTTAGAGTCACTTAGATTAGAACACACGTATAAAATTGTTTAAGAATATTGTTACAATAAATGATTATTTAAATGCAACATATTGGTAAAAACTTAACTTATTTTTAAGACATTCTCCTTTAATGAAAAATGCTTCGCTAATGATAACATTTTGCTTATATATAGCTAAGACCTCCGAGTGAGTGAATGAATATTAACGTCACACTGTTCAGATACTCGAGAGCTTTTGGCGACGGACCTCGTAATTTTGAATCATGGTCAAGCGGCGACGAAGATTTCTCCGGAGAGCCTACCATAGGATTTTTGAAAAATTCACATTATTTTCAGATTTAACTACCAATTGAAATAATTATAAGTATTTTCTAATAATTATCATTTTTTGTTGTTAAAATTTCTTCACTCTGATGTATTGAAGTATGGATAAATCCACTTCTAAACTATTTATTTCATAAATCCTAGTTCAGGCTCTGTACAGAAATCTGAGCTATATATATAGCAGTGCTTCTCAAACTTTCAACGTTTGCGACCCAATTTTCAATCATAATTTTCATGGCGCCCCTCTTCTACAATAATAATATATTAAATTTAATAATATTTTGACGCTAATACGACTTTAGCTATAAACTGTACAAATTGTCAAGATAAGTATTAAATTTTGCATATAATTTTGTATATGAAAAGCCAATTGGGGTCACTAGTAATTATTAAACATGTTCTAAACTTAGTATTGATGAATTAATGATCAAATACATTGAGCAGTAATGATACATTTATCTATCATTGTAAATGTGTATTTTTTATTATCTCAGAATATATTTTGTTTTGGTTCCTTTCAGTAAATAATATTTTTAAATCTTATATTTTTGACTTTTCGATATGCTTGCCCCCCCCCGATAGAATTATCACGCCCTCTTGGGGGCGCACCCCTCAGTTTGAGAAACGCTAATATATAGACAAAATATTATTATTATAGAAGCATTTCCATAAAAAGATAATGTTTTGGAAATAGGTAACTCTGTGTTCAATTTTTGCCAAAATATTGCTTTTAAATCTTTTTTTACTGTAATAATATTCTTAAAACAATTTAATACGTGTATTCTAATCTATAAGTGTGACATTAAATATTAAAAAAATATTCGTTTGTATGCTTTTGCAAAATCACGGCTTCGAACGTAGTCTGATATCTTAAGCATTTTATTTGGAGATAAATATATATCATACACGATACAATTTTTTAAAAAAATATTTTCATACTTAATTTTGAAAGAATAAGCGAATAAAAATGCAAAGTCAAAAAGGGATCATTTTCACATGCTTCCATGTCAACAGTTGATCTTCGAATGTTTAATAAAAGTTTAAAAGAAGAAGAAAAATTTAATAGACTAAAAGTTTTCAATCTTATTTTTTATATCTCTACATGTCCCTATCAAATTATGTTTTTTTTTTTTGGCCTGGAAATTCTAATTAATATCCCGAATAGTATTATTCTCATTACGCCTAAAATCTTAGTAGTTCACTTCTCTTCAACTTTCAAAATTAATAAAAATAATTTTATTTGAATATATTAAAAAATTACATGCAAACTACTCATAAAATTGAAAATTTAAGAAAATTTTTATTCAAAAAAGAATAGTACAATAAATATTCTTTCCTTTTTAACAACTTAGATGCGGTTAACAAGTTTCTACAAAATTTCTAAAATTAATATAAAAACGGCTACAGCCTTTGAAATTTTTAACTATACAAATTATCACAGAAAAACTGTTTTTAATGCAAACATCTGTTCAAACAAATGTTTAATATGTGCCAACAGGAAGTTACATAATCTTATTTCTGCATTTAAACAAATGTAAATTTTACAATTCCAGAAAAAAAGCAAAAAATTGTGATTAATAAATAAACCATTTAATTTAAATTGAAATAAATCTTGTTTGAGGTTATTAAACTTATTTTTAAAGATTATTTTTAAACTCGATTAATTAAAAGATTAAACTAAGGCTTTTAACTAGTGTAAATATTTCAACAATTCGACGAAGCCGCATAGTTAACAATGTTTACACATCGTTCATTATTCCATTATCTTTTTTAATTATATCATATTCTTATTCGGAGATTCATAAAAGCAATGTTAAGATCATGTATTAAATTAGCACATTCAAAATTTCCTAAGACAAATTATGGTTTAAAAGAAAAAGGAAACACTTATGAAAACTATTTATCTTAAGTACACACAGTTAAATAGATTTAAAACAACAGTATATGTATTTAATTTCTTTTTTAGAATACTTTTCTAATTATCAAATCGCTCCGTTCCATGAATTTTCTAACGAATTATTCTGTGCATATATTTCCCTTAACGTGAAATACATTTCATTTAAAATATTTAGTCATTTTTAAAAATTATTTGTATTATATTTTAAAGCTTACATCAGCATTTAAAAATGTCTATAAAGTAAACAATTATGAGAAAGAAGAAAACATTGCTTTATTTATTACCGATAAATCTTAAGCATATCTTGGAAACACAGGCATTCGGTGAAATTTATATCTTTGAAGGAAAATTCATACTTTTTCACGCCCAAATCTGTGTTTTATGGTATTTATTATTTGCTTATGTTTCTTTACGTCCGATATCCAAGAGAATAAATAACAAATACTTTCAAAAGAAAAACCAACGAATGAAAATTTTTTGGAACATTTATAAGATTTATGCTGAACCCAATACCTAGCTTTTGGAAACTGAAGATCAGAAGAAAAACGTATACAAAGGGTATATTGAAATTTATATAACTACATAAAATATATTCCCTTAAGGCTTTAATCGAATGCATTTTTTAGAAAAATCATCTTCCCAGTAATTCAACAAACCAATTTCACACACACACACAAAAAACTGCGAAGGGAATATTTTTTTTTATTTAAAACTAGTATTGTTTACAATACAGTACAATTAAATACATTTTGTTCATTATTATCTGTTCCACAGAATAATTGATGCAAATGCTGGGATTTATACATCACAAAAAGAATTTATAACTATTAAACTACCACGTTTCTCCGAATTTAAGCCGGTTTTTTCTTAATGCTATTGAAAATTAGGCACGGCTTAGAATCGAAGGCGGAAAAATTTGTAGGATGGAAGAAACCGAATATGATAACAACGGTTACAGGTTCATGTTTGTTTTTAAAAGTTTTTATATAATTCTTAAAAAATTAATTATTCACTTCTTAGTTCTTCTCATTTAAAATTTTTAAAATTTCGTAAATATCGATAAAACATTTTACACTATTTTTTTACTTTTTTCACAAAAAACGCGTTGAGAATTTGGGGTGCAACTTAGATTTGAATAAATACGCGGTACGTCTTTTATATTTTCTAGAACTTTATACAAATTCAACAGACAAATTCTAAACACAAAATAATACTCATTCGTCAAATTTTCACAGAAATAAATGTCATAAAAAGCTTAGTAACCTCAATTTATAATGAATTCAAAGTATGCGTCACACAACAAACAAAATCTTGAACATGCATAATTAGATTCAAGATCGGCTCTTGAATAGCATTATATCATTTCATTAGAGACTGCATCATCTCAAGACATACAAATTAAACAAGTACAATGACACTAACCCTTGACATCCGGTGCAACATTCTCAAGACTGCTATCAAAAGAAAATAAAAGAACACAAGCCGACGGGAAAGAAATCAATAACAAAAAAATCAACATTTGAAGATCTGCAATAATAGCAGCCTTTGCCGCTAATTAGTTGCTCCGGGAGAGAAGAAGAGAGAGAGAAAAAACCCTGGACCAAAAAACACTTAAAAATATAGCTTCAGGCGTAAAGAATAAAAGCAAAATACTATGAGTTGTTCGTTATTAATTGAACATCTTCGAGAATAAAACTCGCTAGACCAAAATGTCTTTTTTGTCTTTCTTCCGGCGACAAGTTTATCACACCCAAACAATTTGGGAATCGAATAAAACAAGAGATTTTAGAATTTATTAAATATCATAAGTTTTGAAATTCTACACTTCAAATTTGCTGTCAAATGTGTTATTCGCAGCCATTTTCATTCGAATAGAAGTTTGTTATAACGTTGGAAAGGTCATGACCTGTACTATGTGTTTAAAACACACACAGAGTGAAATCTTTTTACATCAACAAAGAACATTTTATTTCTTCCCCCTTTTTTAAGGTTCCATATCCCCCCCCCACCTTACCGAATAATGAAAAAGAGGTTTAAAGCACTAAAATCTCCATATATAACAAATATGTGTTCAAAATACCTGTAAACCTGACACTTTTTTTTACCTCGCATACAACAAAGATAGCAAAGTATTCTCAAAAATCCAATTCAAGGATTATGGAGCAGAAATTTGGGGATGAAAAATATTGTAATGATGGAATTATAGGATCAATAAAAGAATTTTTGTTTAATAAATATTGGATGCATAACTTGAATAAGGGACGTGGAAACATACGTGGTTTTAAAAGTGTTGGTTTTTATAAGAAATAGAGTTGCAAAACTTGGGAACATTTTGGAATTATTATTCAAGGATTGAAATTTGTAAATGTAATAAGGTGTCTTGGAGAAATTCAAATTAGAATTATAACTTCTGATGGCCAATTTGAGTATTTTTCAAATAACCTTCATTTTTATTAAAAGGTATAAGGAAAAAAATAAAGCTTTAAGTGTTTGTCAGTTTAGCGTTTTAAAATTAAAAGCAGAAATGTAACACATACATTGAGCTAAAAAATCCAATTTGTATTATGTTTATAAAGACTGTTTTGATAACCCAGAAAACCTATTTCCTGTATAAATTATAAATAGTGCAATCAATCAAAAATTTAAGTACATACAATATAGTTTCAGAATAAAAATTTAAGCTTCAAATTAATATTTTAATTTCCTTTTTTTTATAGATATTATTTTAATGTACCATGCTTTCCAATGAGTTATTAGTTGTCTCACTTATTATTGAACCTCAAAAATGATATTTTTGCTTACGAATAAAAAGTTTTGCGTGGAACATATAATTTTTACACAAATAACATTTTCTTCCCCTGAAACGATGCTATAATTTTACAAGTACGTTGAAAAAATTTCATTTAGTTAATGAAAGATATTAATTGCGCACTCTCTATTCCAAAACAGTACAAAATGCCACTTTTATTTGTGGTACGACAGTAAAATATATAATTTGTTATTTGTTAGGAAAACACACATGAGAGAGAGAGAGCAAATAATAGCAAAAATTATGTATTAAAAATATAAATCAGGCAAATCTCTTTCAGGTATTTTTGTTTACATTTTACAAATTCATTCTAAAATATCTATCGATTTAGAAACTTCAAATACATTTAGAACGGATTCATAAATCAATGAACGACGGTACAGCACATCAAGTGAATTGTTCGTTCAGATCTCGGCTTCACCTGCTCCAGGCAATTCAAAATCGTTCACGATTTCAAAACAATGATTCAAAGAAGCGTTTCCTTTGCGTGTCAGTTTGGACTAGTAACTACATCCGTATGTTCTGTAGCTGGCTGAATAAACTTTGCGTTTCCGTCATTTCCTACTTTTAAAACTGAACCGCAACAGTTGATTGTCGACCACGGTAATGTGAAATGAGAATGGAAGCGATTGTTTACGTTGCAAGGCAGGAGATAACAATGAAGTGATTCGCCCCTAGCTTCTGGACTTTTAAAAGGAATGTTTTCTTTTGTCGATCTTACGACGAGAACACGACCATGAAAAAAATGAACAAAATTGGATGTGTGGTTAAATTCTTGGTATGATAAAAACAAAAGGTATTTCGAACCATTTGTTTATGGTATTATTATTATATGCTTCGAAGAAAACATTTGGGCGCGGGACCATGACCGGAAAGTAAAAAAAAAAAAATATTTAGCCGCAAAGTTTGCAGTAATGTTTTCATTATTGCTTTTCGTTTTTTTACATAGAGATAAAATAAAAACACACAATGAAGGAAAGTATTTGTAATTAAACAAAGAAAATGCATAAAAATGGTTATTCAGTCATTAATTTTCAGTTATTCTTGATCATATACTTTTCACTTCATTAGAAGTGTTTCGTGAGAAAGAGTTATATTTATTCGTCACACAAGCTACAAGAGGGCTATTGGTGGCGGACCTCGTAATTTTGAACCATGATCAAGTGACGAGGATGACACCTGAGCTGGTACCCCTCTCTTAACTTCCAGACCACACCAATGGGAGGATGTTTGAGCTTCGGCATATTAAACGTACATCGGCCCCCTCTGCATGGTCAGTCTTCAACGGTACTGGGCTCGAACTCATGACACACCGGCCACGTGTCCGTTACCACGAGAAGTGTCTCATGAATAAAGTATATTTAGAAGTGTGTTTCAAACCCTTCAACAACGAATAAATAAAGAATACTTTAAGCTTAATTTTTTTAAGGGGGAAGGGCATTGAAAGAAAGTTTTAAAGATGTAAAAAACTGTCTTAATTTTTTATTGCTTTATGTTTAAAGAAAATTTTAGAATAAACTTATAAAATGTACTCTAATTTCTTTGAAAAAAATGTAAAAAAAAAAAAAAAGTGTAGTTATAAGATGGACTCCTATTACAAATTAAAAGAAAACGATTAAATTCAAAACTAAAAGTTACACAAAATCCTTTTTTTAAAAAAAAAAAAAGAAAAAGAAATTCAGAATAGGCATAAAATAATCGACAAAAGCTTTTTTGACGTTAAATGACGTTTGAAAAAGGGAATTGTGTTAAAGCTGAAAACGAAATTGTGAATGACTTCGGCAATTCAGTAAAGAACTTAACTGCTACTTAACGATCACTTGAATTCTCTTTTTTAGCTATTTTACACATTTACGGATTCTTTATTTTGAGTGCAACAGTATATTTATGAATGCTCCTACCGAGACTGAAAGAAAGGCTTTTTGAGTAACAAAAATAGCTTGAGTGAGCTTGGCTAAGACTGAGCAAACGTTTTGTTCTTTCTTTGACCCTACACTTCTGAAAATACTGATTACTTAAAATCTGTGATATTATGGACCGCTTGTTTTGAAATGGAATACATTCTGAGAATATTACTTGCAGCACTGTTTTATAAGAATCAATAAGAGTTTATTTAGTCTTCACAATTCAAAACTGCATATAAAAATCGGTGGTAAACCAAGTTTTCTTAATTTTAATTCCATAAAGTACAAAATATGCCCAGTGGCCGTGTGATAGCGTATCACGTTCCCATGCCACAGGTCCAGGGTTCAAACCCCGGGTTGGCAAGATTGACTCCACCTTTCACCCCTCCAGTGGGTCGATAAATTAGTTCCCAAGCAAGTCTGGTATTCAACACTGGAGGTTTCGTGTCAGACTGACTACCTGACCGGAACATCTCATGTACCTCAGTGCCCAAGGTCATGAAAATTGAGAATGGCAAAGTAAAAAAAAGTGGGCTATTGCGCCAATGAGTTTTGCTTAGGTAAAAGTAAGAAAATCTTTTAAAGTTGCATATTGCGGAGTTTGTAATTAAGCTGAACATCGTAGCTGAACTTTCATTTTATTCAAATTATTTTTTGGTTTTCAAAATATAAATTAAACATTTTCGGTGGAAGATACACAAAGCTATTTTAATAAGTTTTTTTAATCTCTGTTTACTATTAGCAAAATACTTTAATTCAAAAACAAAATAAATTTTGTTGCTCCCGAATCGATTTCTGAATTAAAGTGTTTTTTCATATCTCAGTATTTAAATATTATCTGATATCCAAAATCTCGAATTATAGAATTTTGAAAAATATGAATCCAAGCAATACATACCGTAAAATCCAGTGTATAACGCGCACTTTTAACACAAAAAATAAGATCGAAACTCACAGGTGCGTGTTATACGCCGGGTATAAAAATGATATAGCTTTAAAAATAAATTTAAAAAAAAGATGTGCATAACAAAAACTTAGATTTCTACAAAGATCGGAATATTGTTTATTTAAGAAATGTCATGCCTTATGAACTTAAAAAAGATTGTTTTTCTAGAAATATACTATTTTTTTCAAAATCCTGGGATAATACCTCGAATAAATGACTTTAAACCATAATAGCATTGCTAATGTGCATGCAGGCCCCTCGTAAAAAAGGGGATGCGCGTTTTGCGGCGAATATAACTTAAAATTAAAAAATGCAACTTTGCGCGTTATACGCTGGATTTTACGGCATATAGATAATGTATCACCGTTACGTAAAATGGTTCTATCGGAGCAAGTAATCAAAAAATTTGTTTCAGAAATTCCAGTTTAAATATTCTATCTCTCGACGTATGTAGTTCACTATTAAAATCAGATTTTAATCTTAGAACAGTAAATTTTTTTATGCGAGATTAAAGTTAAGCTACATGAATAACATTATTGCAGACTCTCGTTGATTAACTGATAATAAAAAGCTATTACAAATTTTATACAGATTGAATAATATTCCTCTAAAAACGTAATAAAAGGAAAAGTAAAAAAAACTGCTGTATTCAATTTTTGAGTAGAAATATTTAGCAGTCAGCATAATCTTTAACCACCATGACAGCATTCCAACCCTCAGGAATGTAGTAAAAAAAATGTGTCAGATTAAGGAATAATTTTTAAAATGAATCGGTCCATCCGTCTTTCTGAAGAAAAGAACGGAAAGGGCCAAGGATTTGTGTGTGTGTAGTATACCCACAGCGAAGTCACTTGAATCAGCTTATTGTATCACGATACTTAAGAGGGATTAAAATGTAGGAATCGGGGTATACCCGAGTTCTCTAAAATTGCCATTCCAGATTTCCATTCTCCAAGACTCCTCTATTGATCACTTTGAAAGGAAAAAGAATTCATAGTACTCTCAACATTGTTAGAGTAATTGAATACGAGTTGAGTATTTTAGTTACAAACACTTCCAATTTTCATTCGTATAATTTTGTATATCCATTAAATATAACGAAATTCTTTTGCAAAAACTCCATTATTTTAATTTTTTCCCCAATATCTTTCACTTAGGCGCATAATATAAGTCTGAAGTCAATTATTTTATTTGTAGAAATCGGCTTTATATTTTCAGGTACAGAAATAATATTGAACTACTTATTGATTAGTTGCAGATGCAAAATAAACTGCACGCTATGATCACAAATTGTTTGACAACAATAATCAAGACTTCAAGATATAAATATCTGCGAGTTCCGAATATTTCATTATGGGGTAGAAAACAGTCAAGCTGTGTGAATAAGATTCACTTTAATTAACCTGGGGGGGGGGGGGCAACCAAAGATAAACGTTCTAATGTAAGAAAAAAAATCCTTATTGTTACATAACTGAAATTCTTCACCACAAATTTATGATTTGGTAATCAAACATTAATTGCTCACATATTTATAACAAATAATTTTAATTTTTTTAACC
Source organism: Trichonephila clavata (assembly GCA_019973975.1). Lineage (NCBI taxonomy): Eukaryota > Metazoa > Arthropoda > Arachnida > Araneae > Nephilidae > Trichonephila > Trichonephila clavata. The sequence goes on along the minus strand of BMAO01034412.1, from coordinate 12,583 downwards.
TAAATAGGTTCTATCAAATTGAACTCGTTTTAAAATTTAGGTACCATAAGGCTATACTTAGCAGTTGAGTTCGAATTATCGTCCTCAAGAGTTAGGGTTAGGTTATATAGGAGGGTTATTGTTGAAAATCTCCTGACTTATGAGTCAAGGTCTAGAGATGAAAATGACATCTATAAACCAGAGCTGCATTCTTTACTACACCATGCTTTGTGAGAACGTTGAAGGCTAATTCCTTAATAACGTGCCCCCAATATTCAAGAGACAAATCTCGAGACTAGAGACAAATCGAGATTCAAATTCGAGACTGGATTCGCACACAGCTGTCATGAACATCATAACTTCAATGGGATATCACAGCACTACTCAATACTTCGAGCAAGTACCTCCTGGCAGCATCATTCAGTCTAAAAGGACCTTTTAAATATTTTCATCGATGAGTCATCCGGATAACCTTTTTCGAGACACGAGGAAAACGAGCAAATTTCATATTCAGAGAAAGTCTTTTACTTGGAACACAATTTTTCACCGCACCCTTTTAATCTGTTAACCATTTGCGCGGCTTCTAAGCTTAAGACGAAGATTTTTTACCACAACGATTTTCGACTTTATTTTTGCTTTTATGCAAATGATTGCACGTTTTATTTACTTATTTTTTGTTAAACGTTTGGTAATAATAGTAATCCATAAACTTGAATATCATAAGCAAATAGTAAACTCAATTCTTTTCAATGTTCAGCGCAGTGGTGTGCACAAGGTGAGGTTGGGGGCTCAATCCTCCTCCATAGACCTACAAATTTTTAATTTTTAAAATACAAAAAAAAATACCCCTCTGTTCTTTCGTCTACGTGTTTTTTAGAGTAAACCCTCCATAAGAGCACGCTATTGGTTCAGTGGGATATTGTGGCTTCATATCACACTTGTAATAAATGCATTAGTTTTTCTAATAAAATTCCTCTCGTGTAATGTCCAACACAGGGCAACCTATGGCTCGCGGTACAATTCTCAGTGGTACTCTCTGCACAACTCTACAAATTTGTCAATTTTTGAGTAGATGGAAGTTGATAAATTTGTAGTAGACCTTATTTGATAAGCATCTTTAGAATTATAGACATTTACGGAATTACGAAAAAATCTGAAACATAACTCTAAAGATAAATTTATGGCTATTTTGTAAATTATTGATTGTCATTGCTGGAGAGATTTAATAGTTTGAAAAGAGAATATTGCATGTACTCTGGTATCAGCTTTTGAGTCTACATATCTAAGTAAAAAAAAAAAATTTCATCATATGAAATATATTTCGAGTCCACAAAGAAATTGTTTAACAACTGAATGCTCAGAATCATGTCAAATTGAAAAAAGTCACAAATTATACTCTTGATATTGCGATACCAAAGTAGAGCGGTGCAAGCACTAGGTTCGCATTAAAATTTTTATCTTTTTTATTTAATTGTAAAGAAGGGAAATGCTTATATTTTACTTTATCTATTTCTTGTTTTAATAAAGATGTTTAAAAGTACATAATATAAGCACAATTTAAATTTTTTTTATTTCTGTTGAAGAAATAGGTATATTTTATGCTGTTTATTTTTATGTTAAGAAATATCTTTAAATAATGCAAAATTAATGTACAATAAAACTAATCTATATTATTGATCTCTAACTCAGCACGCATTATAGAGGAAATCGAATTGTCTCAAAAATGTCCCACTGTGTGGCACGCTGAATCCTATTGGTAGATTGGTTTGGCACGCCACAGTTAAAAGGTAGCCGACCCCTAGTCTAAGAGTAATTTTTTAAATATTAAATAATTCCTCAGGTGTGAAAAGCTCTGCTTTATATTTATACTAGTGAGTAAAATCAATATGGTAATTATCTTCTTAAAAACTAATCAATACAATGTTCGAATACCAAAAAGTTCCAGTCAGTTGTCTTAAGTTGGAGAATTTATCAACCAAAAATTGTACGAATAAAAGCTTTAATATATATGGCTGTTCAAGAGTGAGTGAGTGAATATTAACGTCGCACTATTCAACTACACGAGGGCTTTTGGCGACGGACCTCGTAATTTTGAACCATGGTCAAGTGACGAGGATGACACCTGAGCTGGCACCCCTCTCCTAATTACCACACCACACCAACGGGAGGACGTTTGAGCTCTCGACAAATTTAACGTGCATCTCTTTCCCTACACAGCGGGTCTTTAGTGGTACTGGGCTCGAATTCATGACATGCCAGCCACGATCCGATACCTTGACCACTAGGTTACCGCGGCCACTATGGCTTTCAAATTTCTTTCCAATCAAATGTTCAATCGAAGTCGGCGTTTTCTTGACACATCATTCACTTTTTTTTTAAGACTCCTCTTCTCTTTAGTCAAATAAACTCATTCTGACCAGTAATAACTTTCAGTCATTCCCTTTTTCCCCGGTATTAGCCAATATTCTTTCAGATGTGAACAGGTGCTGTGTGCTTTTGTTACTGAAGAAAGAAACCTTTAGTAAATATCATAAACCTCATGATCTTTAAATGGATAAGTATTCGTTGGATCTATGTTTTTGACCAATGACAATTTGAGAAAAATAAAAGAGATAATTGAAAATAAAATCAATTTTGTTATATCTCGAATAACCACAAGTTTGAATAAATATTTGCATTTGGTGTTTTTAAGACATTTTAGAACCAGAGAAACAAATTTTGATCTGTAATACATTTGCACCGTATTACCTTAATTAAATGTATAAAATTTGTGGAAAAAAGTGATTCTGATTTAATTTAATGTATTATTATTTTCAACTTTTTCTTCGATATAAAGTTTCTATATCATTATGATCTGCAGTTGATTGTTTAAAAGAAAGGATAAGGACGGAAAGATATTCCTATCTTCTTTAAAGAAAAAAAAAAGATATCTACATAGATACTTTTTTCATACAGTTTAAATATACTCAAGAAATATTGAATTCGCTATTTTGATTTTAATAAGCAGCAAATCTTCTCTGAAATCAAATGATTTAAACATTGATGAAATTTGAATTATGGTGTCCAGAAGTTTAAAAATACAATAATTTATTAAAACCATCCTAATAATGAGTAGTACCATAATGTGAAATGCTAAAACGTCCTACTAGGGATAGTATTCAATAAAAAAAATTAATTTAATTATTTCGAATAAAAAAATGAGAGAAAAATCAATGATTTTATCTCTCCGCTTCTGAAAAGAGGTGGAAGATTCTCCAACGTACGATTCCCACTCATATTTTCGAATTGAGTAGGATAAAAGGAGGAATGAATTCCTACATTAATATCTACTTGTTATATAAATACGAATTATGCATCTTACATTAAAAAAAAAATCTTCATGATTTCTGTCGATTTAATGTCTCTTCGAATAATTTATTCCATAAATAATCATTTATATATTTTTTTAACAATGATACTCTTAAAATGTTTTAAATGTTCAAATCCACAGTTCTTGGAAAGCAAACTTCTTTAAATGATATTCAAAAAAAAAAAAGAAAGAAAAATACGTGTATCGATATTTTTTTGTAAAACTGGAAATTTTTCAACCAGGGGCATACACAAGGGGGAGGGGGTAGTTGGATGGTTCCCACCCCCTAGACCGACAAATTTTTAATTTCTACCACTAAAAAACTCCCCTCGGTGCTTTCGTCTGCGTGTTTTTTTTTTTATACCGTGACCCCCCCCCCATTAGAGTCTACCCCCTGTGTAAACTAATTCAACAATTTATATTTATTTATAAAGACCCAATATATATAATCCTTTATAAATAATCAAAAACAAAATAACATAAAAGATAACTTTCTCAGAAAAAAATATTTCTGCGCGTGCGTTGGCTTTTATTAAATAAATTTGGAGAAGTCATTCTATGATTCATATATATTTATAGAGATTTGTCTCGGGGACATTTAGATCTGTCGCAGTGTACATACTTGAATGAATATTCAAATCCTGCTAAGACCTACTATTAAAAAATATTTTGATTTCAAATCCTTTCTCTCTATAAAAAATATTAAAAAATTCCCCGCTCTTTCAATTTTAATAATAAAAAAAAAAAATAAAAGGAAAGAAAAAAATTATATTTTTATTATTACAAGAACATGAGAAAATTAATATTCAAGAAAATAGACAGTGAAATTTTAAACTACGATAAAAGCAGCAAGGATAAAAAAAAATAATTCTATCAAATATTTTGACGATTTAGTTTTTTTAAAATATTAATAGAATACGAAAGGATTAAATTTGTGCTTTCAGCGATCAAACCATCTTTCATGATGAATTTGCAAAATTAAAATTTAAAAAAAAATGTAGACGAAAAACAAAAGCGGTGAATATATTTCGTGCTATATCCATTTCGATTTGCTATCGCAAAAAAGAAAGAGGAGAAATTTTTTGTAAACATCGGAGATAAACACCAGTTCTAAGTCTCCGCTTTTCAAAGGAATATTTTTTTAGGAAAATTAATTAACTCAGAAATTTGCTAAGAACAACAAACAGAAAAATGTGGACCCATGGACGAAAAAACAAAATCATTAACTTTCCAATTTCAAGCTAAAAATTAAATTAAAAAAAATAAATAAATCTTACCTGAATATCTTGAATAAATTCCGTTTCATCCAGCAAAACAATTTTGCAGTGATAGTTTCGAGATTTCTTACCAAAGCACCAAAACATATTTAAAACAATTTTTTTTCACAATTCTGTTATACTGTAAAATTTATATTTTAAAAATGTCAGTAATAAAACGGTACTAGACACACATTGTTAATATTGTATTCCAACAAAAATAATCCTCGCAAGATGAATTAAAAATACGGAATCGAATAAGTCAGGAAAACCTCCCAATGCAACTGTCAGCCGTCTAACACTCTTTGAATGCGGCGCTCAGAACGGTTCAGGTGATCACTCTGCGGTCATGGACTTGGATCTTCCCTTGTCAGATTCAGCGAGGTTTGTTTTCAAAAGAAAGCTTGTAAAGAGCTGCCTAAAAACACACCCACATCGTCTATACTTTCACTCGGATTGGTCTGTCAGCCTCACTTCAACAGATTAAAGAAACGGTGGTAGTGCCATCTAGGAGTTAGTTATGAAAACAAAAATGTACCCGAAATAATATTCGCACATATTTTTTGATGTAAACCAGTTTCTTTCATTTTCTATTGCTAGAAATTCAAACAAAGTTTTAATTTTAATTTTAAATGACTTAAATGATTTTTTTAATGTTACAAAAAACTCATTCAAAGTAAAACGAGAGTAAATTGCGTAAAATTTGAGAAACTTTTATTGGTGAAAATCTATAACAGAATGCAAAACTCTGTTTTTTTCTCTCTACAGCTTGCTGAAACTATTCACATTACTTAACTCTCTCAATTAATTGCTTATGTTTTCAATTAATTGCTTATGTGAGATGCATTCATGAAGAAGGCATATAAGAAGATTCTTAAAGTTGTAAAAAATTCGTAAAAAAACAAACGGGTAGAAAATATAAATGATATTTTGGCAAAGATAATTGAATGACAGCACAACACCGTTTTGTTCTACATAGAATTTACTAAAGAAAGTACTATAAATCTTTTATTATTTAAAAACTTCATTTACATCATATAATATAATAAGTAAAAAAAACTTCGAAGTAACGAAAAGTAGATATTTGGATCACAGTTTTGTTCACTATTTTCAATTCCAACATTCTTTTAAATGAAAAAGATCCAGTGTCGGTTTATCCATTGAGCGCCCAGGGGCCCGGGGCCTGGATAAGCTGAACTTGACAGATTTTCTGGTTATAAATCTCGATCCTCCAGTGCCAAGGGGCCCGTAGATCTTTTGCACCCATGGCCCGAAATGAGCTTAAATCGGCACTGAAAAGAACAACTAATTGGTTTTTAAAATGATTTTATTCATTTCTCAAAACATTAAATTTAAATATCTTTCTAGCCACAAATTTTGGTTACAGATTGGAAATGAATTAACTTTTTTGAAGAAAAAGGGAGTTATTATATAATACTTTGATTCAGATAACATCAACCAACTTATGTGATATATAACTAATTTTTCAAAATTAGAGTTACCATTAAAACAAAACAGTGATGTGAATTGGACCCAGAGAATTCCTTACAGCTTGCGATTTAAAATATAGAAACAGTCATGAACTAGTTGTCAGAGCATACTTTACATTGAATCTTTATGAATATAAAGTTCTTTTAATAGTATTTTTCATTAAAAAATATTTATATCTACATATATATGAGCAAAATATACATCTCTAATGAGGCAAAACATAAATCAAAATATCAAAAAGAATTCCCCTTTAACTGTCCACAATTAAAAAAACATCTAATATCTATCCAGGAGTCGCAACATCGTTTTACAAGAAATAGGGGATCGGAAAAGAAAATAGTTTTCTTACTACTGGCCTTAGGATTCCAGAATTTCGGGAGAAGTTCCATGTTCCAGAAACACATGAGAAGAAAGAGATGCCTGGAAGACGATGTTGAAGACTAATTTGATTTTTGTTTTTATAACACAAATTGACATAGCTATTGACGATTGACCTCGTAATTTTGAACAGTGGTCAAGTGACGAAGACCTCACTTAATTTTCACACCATGCCTACGCGAGGACTTTGAGCAATAACAGATTTTATATGCATCAACCCAGGGACGTCTTAAGACTTCTTGAGGCCTTGGGCCCATACATAAATGGAGGCAACATCTATGATCCTTAAAAGTAGACGGTACATAGCATACGCGTTGTCAAATACCAGTACAAACAATAACATGAAACAAATTAATGTGCATGACTTGCAATCGCCCAAACCAGCTCAGCCGACTGCCGCTTTTTGATTGAATGGGTAATGATGGTACATGGTGGTAGGCCTAGGCCTATACATGGACTAGGGACATCTCAGTTGATATATTCTCCAAAATTCTCAGTTTTTCGGAAAATAAAACCGGAAATAACATTTGACCGTTGAAATTATTCGAATTATGATCTTTTTAAGACTGAGTCGAGAACGAGACGAGACCCCCATTGTAGCCGAGGCCCTGGGCCCGGGCCCAGTTGGCCCATGTCTTAAGACGTCCCTGCATCAGCCCCTCTACATGGCGGGTTTTCATTGGCACCAAGACTCGAACTCACCAGCTACTTTGTGACCATGGTCACTCTGTTGCCACGACCACACGATATTGAAAGCACCACTGGTAATCGGAAACTAAGTATGGTTTATTAAAAAAAATTTCATAATGCACGTTAATATATTTAGAAAATAGAAATTGAGAATCCTCTAGGCTCCATATGTACAATCAAAGCACAGTTCAAATTATGCAACTAATTTACTTTTAATAGGCATTAATAGTCATATTTTCCAAATGAATTATGCAAGATAATAAAATTATTAATTAAATGTTTTTTTTGAAAGCTCTCTCTCAGTGTAATTAATTATAAAATAAATATTATAATTTTATACTTTCTTTATGTATTAATCATTGTAACATAATTCAAAATAATTTTCTAATTTCTGTTCTTAGCACTTCCAATACTTTCGAGTTGGCAAATAGAGTTGTGAATGAGAAGCAGTAGAATGCTATATAATTTATTCGGGGCTGTTATTTTTTATTTCGAATTATTTGACAGAGAACCACATTGAAACTAGACAACCGACAATTAACTACGAGTATTGTATTCTCGAACCATATTTCAAATAATCGAGACAACCTTTGAGTTAGCTGTTCATCAAGTCTTCACATCTTGTCAAGCGAGAAATTAGACATTTTTTCAAATTTGTAATGTGTAATATTTTAATTTTTTACGTTTTTTAAGCCAATTAGAGCCCATCCTCTACTTTTGAAGATACCTTGTATATATGTTTCTAGAAAATTGCCAATTCCTTGTGCGGCTCTAATATTCGACAATGGATAACAGGGAAGAGAGAGAGAGAGAACATTGGATTCTTTAAACTTTGACGACTCACAGAACCTTTAGAACTATAACGAGTTTTCAGGGAAACTCACCCTATATGTACTAGTAGAAGAATATATCTCAAAATAATGCCTTATGTAGATCTACATGTTAAGGTATCCGACTACCCTAAAATTGTGAATTCTGCCAAAAATTTGCAAATTCTTTTTTTTTTTTAATTATTATTATGATTTTATTTTATAGGTCATCTTATTAGCTTTATAAAAATACCAAGTTTATTATTTTCCGCTCATTGGAACAAAAACTACAAGTTTTTTATTAAAAGTAGATGTCATTACTTTAAGCAAGATGTCATACTTTAAAATGCGTTTTACTCAAAATGTGTGTGTGCTTTTTTTTTTTTTTTTTTTGAAAATATTCAAACGGGGACAGTGATTGCTAAAAAAGTTTTGAAAATAACTTACTGTGAAATTTTTTTCTTTATGTTCTATATAATAGTAGAAGTGTTTTAACCTTCAGGTTAATCAATCACTGTTTTATTACAAAATTTACAGTCCTTATGTTAATATAATCACTGTTTTTTTAAGCAATTTCATATAATAACTAAGATAAAGTGCTCTAGTTTTTGTAAAAATTAAAATATCTCTTATCCTGAAAGTCATTTCAAAAATGAATAACATAGCAACACATCAGTATTGAAAAATTGAAAATTTGTTTATAAACTTTTGGTACAGAATGGGTCGCGTTTATATTATTTTTTGTAAATTTTTACCCATTTTTTCCCATTTTAGTAATAATAATTTCTTTTTCTCTTCTTAATTTTAGCATATTTTTCTTAAAATGTACCAAACAGATCTAAAAACAATAAAAAAACCCATATCTCCATTTTTTTAAAAAAAAGTAGTTGCAAGTAGTCGGATAGATACCTTAATGTAAAATCAATTAAAGTACTGTACTTCTTATTAAAAATTTGTAACATAAAATTAATATAACTTACTTGTTAAGAAACATTAATTTGTGCTCTATTTGTCACTCTTATCTTTGCATTATATTTAGTAACTGATATAAGTGTTTATGCGTGGTAGCATTTTTCTACACTAATTCGAAATCTAGCAGTATCGAAGTTATCTGCAGTCGCTTTTCATATTCTGCTTTTAATTTGTTTCGATATTTAGTTTTTGTTGCCACATGAGTGGAACAAGATTGCTCTCTTAAAAATATTGTTTCGAAAGCCATTAAAATGTTTATAGCTGTGCGGGAAACTGCAGTGTATTACACATGAATTTGTAATAAAACAATTCAGGAGAGCTGTTCTTGTTATGATTAAGATCATGCTTGTCTAATTGCCTTTAAAATGCGGCCCAAACGCAAATTATAAAAACATTTAAATTTACACATTTTTATTTAAAAAAATAAATTTTTGCAATATTTTTCATATACAATCGATTCGTTGACTTTTAATTTTGAAATAAAAATTTTAATAAAAACATCTTAATATATCATGAGAATTTACGTTCTGAATTATGTGTGTATCCACTTTTCGAAAAAATGATGAGTATTTCAACATATTTTCTACCCCGTTTTCTCTAGAAATAAATAAATTACCTTCAAATCTTCAAATGGAATCGATTGAACTGAAAAGCGACATTCAACTAAAAGAAAAATTTGGGAATGTTTCTTTATATATATCAGTGATGGCGAACCTATGAACCGTGGGTCAGTGGCTGACCCACGCAAGCTTTTTAACTGACCCACGATTGCTAGGCAACTACTTGTTTGCTTACGCGGGTTTATTTAGATTTTCTAACTTGTGTAGATTATTTATATTCTATTTGTATTTTTTCAAGCCCTGTATTGGCACAAAATCAATTTAAAGGCTGTCTATAACCTTTAGTTTGATCATTATAGTTCCAAAGTTACGAAAATGACAACAAATGTATATGAAGATATGTAGTATTTGAAATAAAGCAGAAATGTTTACAAAATATCAAAAAAGTGTATAATTTTACTCACATTTGGTTTGTTGAACAAAATCGACTAACAAAAGCAAATAATCATATTTAAAGCATTTTCTACGGATCAAATGCACTTTTGTAAGGTTTTGTTCAGTAATGTTTGTAGAAAGAGACTTCCATAGCACTTGTATCGTCGCCTCACTGTTTCCCCTTGTCAGATGCTAATGAAGGCCATGCACATATCTCTTATTCTCTATAATAGCAATTTTTGGCTCGCAATTTAAGGCGCTTGCCCCAGTCACTACAGTGTTGAACTTACATTTCGAACGTATTAAAAAGTAATATGTAGTATGTATGTGTGTTAATACAAAATTTCTTCTCAAATTATTGTATTCTAAATATAAATATTTTTAATTGTAGTCCGTACTATGTCGGCGGTTAGAAAATTAAAAACAAGCCGTACAAGTTCCTGGCCATATCAAGCAAAAAGTTTTGATAAATATAGGGGGATTGAAATGAATAAAATGGTTATATGTATGATTTGTACTGAAAAAGTGACTCCACGTATATATAATACTAGCTGTTACCCGCCCGCTTCGCTGGGTATTTCATGATGTTTTATAAATTTTTACTGCTTATATATATGTATAAATTATTGATATCTAAGTCCTAGCATTAAGAATTCGATTGTATTGAAAAATATACTTATACCTTTAACTGTCGCAAAAAAAAAGGGCAGAACTCATCTAATTTGTATTTTCTAAAAATATCTAAAATTGAAGTATAGAATGATATTTGCTCTTTCGTAACCCAAAAACCAAGTGGATTCCCGCAAAACCAATTTTCGGTGGATCTCTACTCCGTAAATTGAACATGCAAGCCAAATTTCAAGTCTAAATCTAACAGAAAAAAAGAAGTTTTACAATCAATATCCCCGTAATCCCGTTGAGAGCCGTTTTCCAAAATAACCGCTCTTAGAGGATTTCAATTCAACAAAAGAAAAATGCAAACCAAATTTCATTATTATAGTCCTTGTAGCTCGAAAAAAGTAATTTTTTTTGTCAATACGTCCCAGTAACCCCCTGCACCCCCCTTAAGAACTTGATTTGCTTAAAAATATATTCTTAGTGGATCGCTATTCAAAAAAAGAAACATGCTTAACAAATTTCAAGTATATGGGTCTAACAATTAAAAACATTAATTTTTTTCTGTAACTCCTCTTGACCCCTCGCAAACATCCTTAGGGGTCAATTTTCGTTTCACTCTTTGTTAGAGGAACTCTATTCCATGAAAGGAACATGCCTACCAATTTTCAAGCAGGATGATCAAATAGTTTATAAATGGAAATATTTATCGATTACGCCTCTTAAACTCCCGAAATTAAACTTGGTATTTGATATTCGCAAAACCCATTTTGTAGCGGTTCTCTACTTGACGAAAGGAATCTGCTTATCAAATTTCAAGACTGTACGTCTAACAGTTTAAAAATGCGGATAATTGTCTATAACGCCACTTGAGCCCCCGCAACGCCACTTCTGGGTCTGTTTTCACAAAACCCATTTTGTAGGGGAATTGCACTCTATGAAAGGAATCTGCTTAGCAAAATTTGAAGACTGTGCGTCCAATTAATTAAAAAATGCAAAAAAATTATCAATAACGCCCCTTGAACGCCCCCCCGCAACGCTACCTAGGGGTCGATTTTCACAAAACATATTTTGCAGTGTATTTCTATCCTATGAGAGGAATCTGCTTACCAAATTTCAAACTGTGCGTCTAATAGTTTAAAAATAGAAATAATTATTTATATCTGCCCTTAACACCCCTTGGGGGTCAATTTTCTCCAAACCTGTTTTGTAGCGGATATTTACTCCATGAAAGAAACATTTCTACGAATTTTCAAATAGCTAAGTCAAGTAGTTTAAAAACGAAAATATTTATCTATTACGCCACTTATACCCCGCAACGCCACTTATAAGTCTGTTTTCACAAAACCTTCTTATAGCTGACTCTATTAAATAAATCTATTTATCAAATATAAAGACTGTGCGTCTAATAGTTTAAAAATGGAAATAATTATCTGTAACGCCCCTTAAGTCCCGCAACGCCACTTGGGGGCAATTTTCACGAAACCCATTTTGTAGCGTATCTCTACCCTATGAGAGGAATCTACTTACTAAGTTTCAAGACTGTACGTCTAATAACTTAAAAATCGGAATTTATAATGCCCTTAAACCCCCACCCCCGCAACACCCCTTGTGTGTCAACTTTCCCAAAACCCATTTTGTAGCGGATATTTACTCCAGGAAAGAAACTTACCTACCAATTTTCAAGCAGGTAGGTGAAGTAGTTTAAAAACGGATATATTTATCTATTACGCCCCTTAATCTCCCACAACGCCACTTAGAAGTCTGTTTTCACAAAACCTGTTTTGTAACTGATCATTATTCTACGAAAGGAATCTATTTATCAAATTTAAAGACAGTGCGTCAAATAGTTTAAAAATTGAAATAATTATCTATAACGCCCCCTATGTCCTGCAACGCCACTAGGGGTCGATTTTCACCAAACTCTTTTTGTAAGCGGATCTCTACTCTCTGAAAGGAATCTGCTTACCCAATTTCAAGATTGTACATCAAGTAGTTTAAACATGGAAGCAATTATTTATAACGTCCCCTTAACCCCCTTACGCCCCT